>NW_026467603.1:0-12773 GCF_026875155.1 Cherax quadricarinatus
GGTGGTGCATCGTCTGCCAGTTTTTGCTTTCGTAGTGAGTGTTTTTCGTGTGCAAGTTCGGTACTAGTTCCTCTAGGATTTTCCAGGTGTATATAATCATGTATCTCTCCCTCCTGCGTTCCAGGGAATACAGGTTTAGAAACCTCAAGCGCTCCCAGTAATTGAGGTGTTTTATCTCCGTTATGCGCGCCGTGAAAGTTCTCTGTACATTTTCTAGGTCGGCAATTTCACCTGCCTTGAAAGGTGCTGTTAGAGTGCAGCAATATTCCAGCCTAGATAGGACAAGTGACCTGAAGAGTGTCATCATGGGCTTGGCCTCCCTAGTTTTGAAGGTTCTCATTATCCATCCTGTCATTTTTCTAGCAGATGCGATTGATACAATGTTATGGTCCTTGAAGGTGAGATCCTCCGACATAATCACTCCCAGGTCTTTGACGTTGGTGTTTCGCTCTATTTTGTGGCCAGAAATTTGTTTTGTACTCTGATGAAGATTTAATTTCCTCATGTTTACCATATCTGAGTAATTGAAATTTCTCATCGTTGAACTTCATATTGTTTTCTGCAGCCCACTGAAAGATTTGGTGATGTCCGCCTGGAGCCTTGCAGTGTCTGCAATGGAAGACACTGTCATGCAGATTCGGGTGTCATCTGCAAAGGAAGACACGGTGCTGTGGCTGACATCCTTGTCTATGTCGGATATGAGGATGAGGAACAAGATGGGAGCTAGTACTGTGCCTTGTGGAACAGAGCTTTTCACCGTAGCTGCCTCGGACTTTACTCTGTTGACGACTACTCTCTGTGTTCTGTTAGTGAGGAAATTATAGATCCATCGACCGACTTTTCCTGTTATTCCTTTAGCGCGCATTTTGTGCGCTATTACGCCATGGTCACACTTGTCGAAGGCTTTTGCAAAGTCTGTATATATTACATCTGCATTCTTTTTGTCTTCTAGTGCATTTAGGACCTTTTCGTAGTGATCTGTCGAGTTATTCTATGTTAAATCTACATACTGTACTTTTTATGTAACCATAACATCCATATGCCTTAAAGATTGTTGTAAAATGTGCTTATTGCCTGAATAAAAATTGACTTTAAAAGTAAACCATTACTACAAAAATTGTTCTACATGACCATAATTTTTAAAGGGGTGGACCGGTAAGCCAGTGGAAGTCCTCGGTCAGATGACCAAAAGCTCCAAAGGCGGGTCATCATCTCACTAAGACCCACGTCAGGAAACATTTGTCCTGTTTCCTGACGAACCTTACCTAACCTAACCATTGACTATAAAGTAATATCTGCGTAGTTGTGGGTATGTTGACGCGCGGTGTGACGTCACTGTAATACCCTGAAAGAAATATCCTAATTGGGGTTAATATGCTCAGGCAAGCTCATTCAAACCTCTGCACAGAAGCCCTCCAAACTTTCCTCAGCACTGGTGAACACTCCTCCAGATGGATCGAAAAGACTGGAACCGACCTCCGCATGAATCAGATACATGATCTATGTCAAGTAAGGCAACAGCGGCACTTCTCCGCTCCATGGAATATTACCCCATTCCAAACTACCTTTCCTCCATTTCCCCCCAAACTACTTCTTAAATCACAACCAAAACTTCGCCTTGAAGCCAAACATGAGGCCTTAAGCTGTATTGATAACTTAGTCACAGCACACACTCTCGCAAATTATTTACGTTGATGGTTCTGTTCACCAATCCACTGGTGCAGCTGGTAGTGCTGCTGTTGTCGTACAGAGTGATGGCTCTCTTAAAGAAATTGGAGCACGCATCAATAATTGGGCCTCTACCCTTCAGACAGAACTGTTTGCCATACCCCTTTGCACTGAAATGCATCTATGTATCAAAGATTGACAGTTTAATTGTAACTGATTCTCTGTCATCCATAAATGCTCTCAACTCATTAAGCATAAATTGTGGCATGCTTGTGTCAGAAGCCAGACACAGGTATGGTAGGATTGTGAACAGTGAGTCAGAGTGCACATGCTGTGGATTCCATCTCACATTGGTCTTCAGATGCATGATAAAAACTGATAAATTGGCTAAGCTGTATGCTTTCAAAGAGGGAGTAGATTACAATCTTGGCTTGTCAGGTAGTAGTTTGAGAACAATAATACGAAAAGAACTTCAGCTGAATTTTATGGACTTAAGGCTCAGGGAGATTGACACCAGTGAGTCCATCTATCATCATTCTATCATGCAGGAGGAGCCACATGTCTATGGTGCATCCAACAAAATAAGCAGACTCTTGGATGTCACTACCGCCCGGCTCCGGCTGGGTTACAAGTATCTTTGGCAGGTTAAATCACCACCACCAGATGTAGACCAAACGAAATGTAAACTTTGCCAGATGGATTATTGTCACACCTTGCGTCATTATGTATGGAGTGTGATAAAATTAATGAATTTAGAAACAACTCACTCAGAAGTGTTCAAGAAATTTGGGTAGTATTTTATCCACAGTGGGATATTACAGACCATTCTGGGAAATACCCTGACTTTGCTAGCTGTAAATAAAGCATTACCACATATGTGCATGTGTGTGTGTGTGTGTGTGTGTGTGTGTGTGTGTGTGTGTGTGTGTTTGTGTTTGTGGGGTATGTGTGGTGGTGTGTGTGTGTGGTGTGTGTGTGTGTGTGTGTGTGTGTGTGTGTGTGTGTGTGTGTGTGTGTGTGTGTGTGGGGAGTATGAGTGTGTGTGTGTATGAGTGTGTGTGTGTGTATGAGTGAGTGTGTGTGTATGAGTGTGTGTGTGTGTGTGTATGAGTGTGTGTGTGTGTGTGTATGAGTGTGTGTGCGTGTGTGTGTATGAGTTTGTGTGTGTGTGTGTGTGTGTGTGTGTGTGTGTGTGTGTGTGTGTTTTATGTGTGTGTGTGTATGAATTTGTATGTGTGTGTGTGTGTGAGAGAGAGCGACTCAGCAATCAACATTTGCACCAATAACTCACTACAGTTGTGACCGGGTGTGGAAGTGTGAATTGCTCATTACTCTAAAATTTGTTCATGATTGCAGCCAAAGTATAACGTAAGTAACCATTCTTACAGTATTCATTACCTTTGTAACTTGTGAGTTCATTACTTTGTAACTTGTGAGTTCATTACCTTGTACCTAGTTCAGCCATCAAAACTTTGGAGCCCGGTCCCTGGACCCATTGTGTACCTCTGTAATCTGTAAATACCTTTGTAACTTGTCATGATTGTGACTAGACCTACCTGGAGTTCATTACCTTTGTAAATTGTGAGTTCATTACCTTTGTAAATTGTGAATTCATTACCTCTGTAACTTGCTCAGCTATCAAAACTTCGAGGCCCAGTCCCTGGACCAATTATGTACCTCTGTAATCTTTTGACTACCGCCCACAGGATGGGTATGGGGTGCATAATAAACATATTAAACTAACACCCTATGCGTGTAGTTACCACAAGATTGAAACACTAATTTCGAGATGTTTTTGCTTACATGCAACGACATTTTTTACATAATGCTTCAGTTGTTAATAAGCGGCGCTTGGTGTAGTTTACTAGAAGGTTTATGGTTCACTGGCTTTTTGTGGTAATTTGTGGGGCAGGGGCAGTTGGCGGTTTGAAGTTCACTGTTCAATGTTTCTCCCCTATTCAATGCCTGATTGGCTCCTTCCCGTTCGGGCTCCGTGGTACCTTTGGCGCCTCCTGGTACTCCTCTCTGAAAAATGTCGGGTGATTCGCTGGGGGGTGTGTGCGGGTGGGGCCGGGAGGGGTCAGTGCCGGGCTGCCTGCCGGGGAGGTGTCATGGGCCGGGCGGGCCCTCCTGGGATGTCGGCCTGGGGGTGCCGGGGAGGTCAGTGCCGGGCTGCCTCCCGGGAAAGGTGTCGTGCCTGGTGGCCTCCTGGGGAGTGTGTATGCCTGGCTGGCCTGCCTGGGGTTCATGCCTCTGGCCGCCTGGGTTGTGTCGTGCCTGGCTGGCCTGCCTGGGAGTCAGTGCCGGGCCGGCCTGCCTGGGGTGCAGTCCCTGGCGCCTCCTGGGAGTGCCCAGTCCCTGGGGGGGCCTCCCTGGGAGTGTCAGTGCCTGGCGGGCCTCCTGGGGGGGTTTCAGTGCCTGGCTGCCGCCTGGGGAGTGTCAGTGCCGGGCTGGCCTGCCGGGAGTGTCATGCCTGCGGCCTCCCCGGGGTGTCATGCCGGCGGGCCCCTCCCGGGGAGTGTCAGTCCTGGCCCTGCCTGGGAGTGTCTGCTGGCTGCCTGCCGGGGGAGTGTCAGGGCCCTGGCGGGCCCCCGGGGGTGCTTCCCCGGGCGGGCCTGCCTGGGAGTGCGTGTCTGGCTAGCCTCCGGGGAGTGCAGTGCCTGCTGCCTGCCGGGAGTTCATGCCTGGCTGCTTGCGGGGTGTCGGGCCTGTGCCTGCCGGGGGATGTCAGTGCCGGGCGGGGCCTGCCGGGAGTGTCAGTGCCGGGCGGGCCCTGCCTGGGAGGTATGCCTCGGGCCTCCCTGGGTGTCGGGCCGGTGCTGCCTGGGGTTCGGGCCCTGGGGCCGCCTGGGAGTGTCAGGCCTCCTCCCTGTGGGATTAAATGCCTGGCTGGCCTGCCTGGGATGCAGTCCCTGGCTGCTGCCTGGGATGTCAGTGCCGGGCTCCCTCCCTTTGGAGGTCGTGCCTGCTGGCCTGCCGGGGAGTTCTGCCTGGCGGGCCTGCCGGGAGTGTCATGCCGGGCTAGCCTCCGGGGGGTTTTCAGGCCTGGCGGGCCTGCCGGGGAGTTAGTGCCTGGTGCCTCCCCGGGGAGTTCCGGGCCCCCGGGCGGGCCCGCCTGGGAGTTCGGGGCTGGCTGGCCCTTTCGGGGGTTCATGCCGGGCTGCCTCCTGGGATGTCAGTCCCCTGGCTACCCTGCCTGGGGGTCGTCCCTGGCTAGCCTGCCTGGGGTGTCAGTGCGGGCGGGCCCTGCCTGGGAGTGTCAGTGCCTGGTGGCCTCCCTGGGAGTGTCAGTCCGGCTCCCCTCCTGGGAGTTCAGTCCCATGCCTAGCCGCCTGGGGTGTCTGCCGGCTAGTGCCGGAGTCAGTCTGGCTGGCCGCCTGGGAGTGTCATCCCTGGGGGCCCTCCGGGGAGGTCGGGCCCGGGCTGCCTCCCCGGGGAGTGTCAGTGCCGGGCTGGCCTCCCGGGGAGGTCAGTGCCTGGCTGGCCTCCCTGGGAGTGTCATGCCTGCTGCCGCCGGGGGAGTGTTGCCGGGCTAGCCTGGGAGGTCAGTGCCTGCTGCCTGCCTGGGAATCCCAAGTGCCTGGCGGGCCTCCTGGGGGGGTTTCAGTCCCCTGGCGGGGCCGCCGGGGAGTGTCAGTGCCTGGCGGCCGCTGGGAGTGTAAGTGCCTGGCTGGCCTGCCTGGGAGTGTCAGGCCTGGCTACCCCCCCCTGGGATGCATCCGGCTGCCTGCCGGGGAGTTTTGAGTGCTGGGGGCCTGCCTGGGGGTGTAGTGCCTGGCTGGCTCCCTGGGAGTGCCCAGTCCCTTTTCGGGCCCTTTCCTGGGAGTGTCAGTGCCTGGGCCTCCTGGGAGTGTCAGGCCTGGCAGCCTCCGGGGAGGCAGTGCCTGGCTACCCTCCTGGGAGTGTATTTGTCCTGGCTGGCCTCCTGGATGTCAGTGCCTGGCGGGCCTGCCTGGGAGTGTCAGTGCCGGGCGGCCTGCCTGGGAGTGTCAGTGCCGGGCTCCCTGCCTGGGAGTGTCGGGCCCTGTTACCTGCCGGGAGTGTCACCCGGGCAAACTGCCTGGGGGTGTCATCCTGGCTCCCTGCCTGGGAGTGTAAAGCCGGGGCTGGCCTCCCCTGGGAGGGTTCAGGCCCTTTGGCTGCGCCTGGGATGTCATGCCTGGCTGGCCTGCCTGGGGGGTGTCAGTCCCTGGCTGGCCTCCTGGAGTTTAAAATGCCTGGCGGCCTGCCTGGGGGGTGCATGCCTGGCAAAACTCCGGGGAGTGTCATGCCTAGCGGGCCCTGCCGGGGAGTTGGGTGCCTGGCTGGCCTGCCGGGGGAGTGTCAGTGCCGGGCTGCTGCCTGGGGTGTCATCCCTGGCTGGCCCCCGGGGAGTGTCGTCCCTGGCGGGCCTGCCGGGGGAGTGTCAGTCCCCGGGCTAGCCTGCCTGGAGTGTCATGCCTGGCTAGCCTGCCTGGGATGCAGTGCGGCTGGCCTGCCGGGGAGTGTCAGTGCCGGGCTGGCCTCCTGGGGTTCTGCCTGGTGGCCTCCCGGGGAGGTCAGGCCTGGTGCCTCCCGGGAGTGTCAGTCCCCGGCTCCCTCCTGGGGTGTATGGCCTGGCTAACTCCGGGGAGTGTCAGCCTGGGCCCCCGGGGTGGGGGGGGGGTTGCCTGGCTGGCCCTGCCTGGGAGTGTCAGTCCCTGGCGGGCCTGCCTGGAATGTAGGGGGTCGGGGGGTGGCCTGCCCTGGGTGTCAGTGCCTGCTCCCTTTCCTGGAGGTCATGCCTGGCTCCCTGCCTGGGGGGTGTCAGTCCCGGGCTCCTGCCTGGATGTCAGTGCCTTTCTGGCCGCGGGAAAATGTCAGTGCCTGGCTGGCCTCCCTGGAAGTGCGTGCCGGGCTGGCCTGCCGGGGTGTCAGTGCCGGTGCCTGCCTGGGAAGGCAGTCCCTGCTGCCTGCCTGGGAGTGTCTTCCCGGGCTCCCCCTGGGATGTCGTCCCTTCTGGCCTGCCTGGGAGTGTCATCCCTGGCTGGCCTGCCTGGGAGTTAGTCCTGGCGGCCCCTGGGAGTGTCAGTGCCTGGCTCCCCTGCCGGGGAGTGTCATGCCTGGCTGGCCTGCCTGGGATGTTCAGTGCCGGGCTGCCTGCCTGGGGAGTGTCATCCCCTGGCTCCTGCCTGGGGAGTGTCATTTTGCCGGCTGGCCTGCCGGGGAGTGTCATGCCTGGCGGGGGCCCCTCCTGGGAGTGTCAGTGCCTGGTCCCTCCCGGAGTGTCAGTGCCTGGCGGGCCTCCCGGGGGAGTGTCGGGCCCTGGCGGGCCTGCCTGGAGGGGCATCCCTGCGGGCCCCCCGGGGAAGTGTCATGCCTGTGGCTGCCGGGGGAGTGTCAGTCCCCTGGCTGGCCTCCCGGGGATGTCAGTGCCTGGCTGCCTGCCGGGGAAAAATGCAGGGGTGGCTGCCTCCGGGGATTCATGCCTGGCTGGCCCCCTGGAGTGTCAGTGCCTGGGGCCCTTTCCTGGGATGTCATGCCTGGCTGGCCTGCCGGGGGTTGTCAGTGCCTCTGGGCTGCCTGGGAGTGTATTGCCTGGCTGGCCTCCTGGGAGTGCATCCTGGGGGGCCTGTGGGGTGTCGTCCCTGGCGGCCTCCCGGGAGTCAGTCCGGGCGGGCCTCCCTGGGGGTGTCATCCCCTCTAGCCTCCCGGGGAGGTCAGTGCCTGGGGGCCCTGCCTGGAGTGTCAGTGCCCTACCTCCTGGGATGTCTGCCGGTGGCCGGGGCCGGGATTCGGGCCCTGGCTGGTTTCCTGGGAGTGTCAGTCCCTGGCTCCCTGCTGGGTGTCGGGCCTGGCTGGCCTGCCGGGAGTGCCCCGTGCCTGGCGGCCTGCCTGGGAGGTCCTCCTGGCTGGCCGCCGGGGGAGTGTCGCCGGGGTTTTCCCTGCCGGGAGTGTCATGCCTGACTGGCCTGCCGGGGATGAATCCTTTTCTGGCCTGCCTGGGAGTGTCTCCCTGGCTGGCCTGCCGGGGAGGTCAGTGCCTCTGGCTGCCTGGGAGTGTCATCCTGGGGGCCTCCCGGGAGTGTCAGTGCCTGGTGGCCTGCCTGGGAGTGTCAGTGCCGGGCTGGCCGCCTGGGAGTGTCAGTGCTTGGGCTCCTGTGGGGTTGTCAGTGCCTGCTGCCTCCTGGGATGCTGCTGGTAGCCTCCGGGTTTTTTCAGTGCCTGCAGCCTCCTTTTGGGAGGTCATGCCGGGCGGGCCTCCCCCTGGGATTCAGTCCCTGGCTCCGCCTGGGATTTGTCATGCCGGGCTGGCCTGCCGGGAGTGTCTTTGCCGGGCTGGCCTCCTGGAGTGTGTAGGGGGGCCCTGGCGGGGGCTGTTTGGGAGTGAAAAGGGGGGCCTGGCTGGCCTCCTGGGGTGTGGGCCTGCTGGCCTCCCCTGGGAGTGCAGTCCCTGGCTGCCTGCCCTGGGATGTAGTGCCTGCTGGCCTGCCTGGGAGTGTCTGCCGGGCTGGCCTCCCTGGATGTCATGCCTGGCTGGCCTGCCGGGGAAAGTTTTGTCCCGGGCTCCCCTGCCTGGGAGTGTCGTGCCTGGCGGGCCCTCCGGGGGAAATTTCTTTCCTGGCTGGCCTGCCTGGGAGTGTTCTTGCCTGGTGGCCGCCTGGGAGTATCCTGCGGGCCTGCCCCGGGTGTCGTCCGGGTTTGCCTGCCTGGGGTGTCAGTCCCTGCGGGCCCTTTCCGGGAGTGTCAGTCCTGCTGCCTCCGGGGGATTGTCATCCTGGTGGCCTGCCGGGGAGTGTAGTGCCTGGCTCTCCTGGGAGTGTCAGTCCGGGTTTTCCCTGCCGGGGATTGTCAGTCCCGGGTGGCCTGCCGGGGAGTTCAGTGCCTGGTTTCCCTCCCGGAGTTCATGCCTGGCTGGCCTCCCTGGGGTGTCAGTCCCGTCTCCCCTGCCTGGGAATGTCAGTCCCGGGTGCCCTGCCGGGTGTGTCAGTGCTGGCTGCCCCTGGGAGGTCAGGCCGGCTGGCCTCCTGGGAAGTTTTTTTTTGGGGCCTGGCCTCCGGGATTTCATCCCTGGCTGGCCTGCCTTGGAGTGTCATGCTGGCTGCCTCCTGGGAGGGGGGCAAGTCTGGCTGCCTGCCGGGGAGTGGTCATGCCTGGCTCCTCCCTGGGAGTGTCAGTGCCTGCTGCCTGCCGGGGATGCAGTGCCGGGCTGGCCTCCCGGGATGTCGTGCCTGGCTGCCTGCCTGGGGTGAGTCCGGGCGGGGCCTCCTGGATTGCCCATTTGCCTGGCGGGCCTGCCGGGAGTGTCATCCTGGTACCTGCCGGGGAGTTGTAGTCCTGGCTCCTGCCTGGGAGCGGTCAGTCCTGCTGGCCTCCCCTGGGAGTGTCAGTGCCTGGCGGCCTGCCTGGGATGTCAGTGCCCTGGCTGGCCTCCGGGAGTGCAGTCCCTGGCTCCTCCGGGAGTGCCCATCCCTGGCTGGCCTCCTGGGAGTTTTATGCCTGCTGGCCTCCCGGGGGGTGTCAGTGCCTGGCGGGCCCTGCCTGGGATGTCAGTGCCGGGCTGCCTGCCTGGGGGTCAGTGCCTGGCTCCTGCCTGGGTGTCGTGCCGGGCTCCTCCTGGGAGTGTCATGCCTGGTCCCCCTCCCTGGGAGTGTCAGTGCCTGGGGGCCGCCTGGGGGGTGTCAGTGCCTGGGGCCCGCCGGGGAGTGTGTCAGTGCCTGGGGGGGCTGCCCTTGGGGTGTCAGTGCCGGGTGGCCTGCCTGGAGTGTCAGTGCCTGTCGGCCCCTGCCTGGGATGTCGGTGCGGCTGGCCTCCCTGGGAGTATGCCTGGGCGGGCCTGCTGGGGGGCTGTCCCTGGTTTGCCTCCTGGGAGTTCAGTGCCTGCTGGCCTGCCTGGGAGTGTCGTCCCTGACTGCCTGCCCTGGAGTGTCAGTCCCTTTTCGGGCCTGCCTGGAGTGTCCGTGCCTTGCTAGCCTCCTGGGATGCGGGCCCCTGGCTGGCCGGCCTGGGATGTCGGGCCTGGCTGGTTGCCGGGGGTTCATGCCTGGTATGCCGGAAGTGTCATGCCGGGCGGGCCCTTTCCGGGGGATGTCATGCCTGGCACCTGCCCGGGGGGTTCAGTCCCGGGGCTGGCCTGCCGGGGAGTGTCATGCCTACGGGCCCCCTGCCGGGAGTGTCAGTGCCTGGGGGCCTGCCGGGGAGTGTCATGCCTGGTTTTGGCCCCTGGGATGTCATCCCCCTGGCGGGCCTCCGGGATTTCCATTTCCCCCTGTCTACCTGCTGGGAGTGTCAGTGCCTGGCTGGCCTGCCGGGGAGTGCATGCCTGGCGGGCCCCTGCCTGGAGGGTCATGCCTGGCTAGCCTGCCTGGGGTGTAGTGCCTGGCTGGCCTGCCGGGGAAAATGTCAGTGCCTGGCACCCTTCCCTGGGGTGTCAGGCTGGCTGGCCTGCCTGGGAGTGTCAGTGCCTAGCGGGCCTGCTGGGAGTGCATGCCTGGCGGGCCTGCCTGGGATGGTCGTGCCTGGCTGCCTGCCCTGGGATGTCAGTCCTGGCGGGGCCTCCTGGGAGTGTCAGTGCCTGGCGGGCCTCCTGGGGGGGGTTCAGTGCCGGCTAGCCCGGGGAGTGCTTGCCGGGCGGGCCCTGCCGGGGTGTCAGTGCCGGCTACCTTTCCCGGGGAGTTCAGTCCCTGGCGGGCCTGTGGGATTGTCAGGCCTGCTGGCCTGCGGGGAGTGTCAGTGCCGGGCTGCCTGCCTGGGGAGTGTCAGTGCCGGGGCCTGCTGGGGTGTCAGGCCGGGGGCCTGCCTGGGTGTCAGTCTTGGCTAGCCTCCCTGGGATGTCAGTCCTGGGGGCCCTCCTGGGAAGTGTCATGTTTTGGCTAGCCTACCTGGGAGTGTCATCCTGGCGGGGCCTGCTGGGAGTGTCATCCCTGGCTGGCCCCTGGGGAGGCATCCCTGGCAAACCTGCCTGGGATTGCCCAGTCCCGGGGCACCTGCCTGGGAGTGTCAGGGGCCGGGCGGGCCCTGCCTGGGTTCAGTCCTGGCGCCCCCTTTGGGATTGTCTGCCTGGCGGGGCCCTGGCCAAATTTTATCATCACTCCTTTCAGTTATCTCAACCACAGGTTTTATTTTTTTTTTATGTTATTTTGATTTCTTTTAACTTAAAACATATTACCCAAGTATAATTTATTAATCATTGTAATCAAACATTGATCGTATTTTAAAAAGACAGAACTATATTCTTCGTTGCTCCCGGGCTTAGAAAAGTATCCCCGTATTTCATAATTTAGCCTCCTCTACCCCAAAGCGGAAAAGGAAAATGAGGGTTTGGGGGTAAAAATTCTAAGTAGCAAAATAAAACTTTGTTTTTTATATATATGTTTTCATAGTATACATTTGTGCATGTGGGTTTTGAACGGTCGCTCCCCGTCTGTCCAAAATATTGGATCACTACGACAAGGTCCTAAATGCACTAAAGACAAAAAGAAAGCAGAGTAATTATACAGACTTTGCAAAAACCCTTCGACAAGTGTGACCATGGGGTAATAGCGCACAAAATGCGGCAAAGGAATACAGGGAAAAATCGGTCATGGATCTATATTTTCACTAAAGAACACAGAGAGTATCGTCAACAGAGTAAAGTCCAGGCGTCGGTGAAAAACCTGTTCCACAAGGCCATAAACGCCCCACTTGTTCCTCTCCCATATCTGACATAGACAAATGTCAGCCACAGCACCTGTCCCTTTCCTTTGCAGTGACACCCAATCGCATGACAAAGGGCTTCCATTGCGACAACCCCAAGGCCCAGGGGACACAACCAAATCTTTCAGTGGGCTGCAGAAAACAATACGAAGTTCAACGATGAGAAATTTCATTACTCAATAGGTAAACCAGGAAATTTAAAAATTCATCAGAGTACAAAACAAAATTTTGGCCACAAAAATAGAGCGAAACCCAACGTCAAGACCGGGATGTCATGTCGGAGGATCTCACCTTCAAGGACCATAACATGTTCAAACGATCGAGAAAATACAGGAGGATAATAAACCTTCAAAAATAGGGAGGCCAAGCCCATGTACACCTTCAGGTCACTTTTTTCTATCTAGGGTGGGTATTGCTGCCACTAACCAGCACCTTTCAAGGGTGAAATTGTGACCAGAAATGTACAAAACCTTCACGCCGGGATAAAGGAGAAAAAAAACACCTCAATTACTGGGGCGCTTTGGGTTTCTAAACTGTATTCCCTGGAACGCAGGCGGGGGGGATTCATGATTATATAACCCCGGGAAAAACCTAGAGGGGCTAGTACCGAACTTGCACACGAAAATACCACAGAAAGCAAAAACTTGGCAGACGATGCAACATCCCCCCCAAAGAAAAAAACAGGGGTGTCCAAACCTTAAGAGCCTACAAAAAGTTCAGGGGTCCGAAATTTTTAAAAGCCTCCCAGCATACTAGGGGGGTACCAACAGACCCCGGGTCTTCAATTGGGGGACGGACAACACTAAATTTGGTTTCCTGACCCCGCCGGGGTGTGGCTCTAAGTTGGTTTGCGTGCAGCCCAGCAACACCTGGTTGATCGGATCTGTCCCCAGGAGGCCCAAATCACAAAGGGCCCGGGGGGGCGTTGACCCCCGGAAACCCCTCCGGTAAATCCAGGATATTCTTTGATTGATAAAAAAAACCCTTTGTGATAAATAGACCCCAAATTTGTTTTGAAAAACCGTAAGCAAAAAACAGGATTTTTATTACAAAACATTCATTCCTACAAACTTGATCACTTGTACATAAGATGAGTTGTGAGCGAAAGCTTGGACCTAAGAGTAGTTGTGAGTGACGCTTGGTACCCGAAGAGGAGTTGTGAGCGACGCTTGTGACCTAAGAGTGAGTTGTGAGCGACGCTTGGTGACCTGAAGAGTGAGTTGTGAGCGACGCTTGGTGACCTGAAGAATGAGTTGTGAGCGACGCTTGGTGACCTGAAGAATGAGTTGTGAGCGACCTTGGGACCTAAGAAGGTTGTGACGAAAGCTTGGTGACCGAAAGTTTAGTTGTGAGCGACGTTGGTGACCTAAAATGAGTTGTGGCGACGCTTGGTGACCCCGAAGAAGGAAATGTGAGCACCACCGAAATGAATTTTAACTTTCTAAAATTTT
>NW_026467604.1:0-12336 GCF_026875155.1 Cherax quadricarinatus
GGTTGCAAGATTGAGCGGGGGGGGGGGAGGTGTTGAAAGAGATTGGGGGGGGTGGGGGGGGGGTGTTGCAGAGATGTGAGGGGGGTGGGGGGGGGGGTGTGAAGTGGATGGGACTTGGATGGGAAAGCGTGACCCTTGGAATGTCATGCCCCTGCGAAGAATGACACAAAGGGTTTTCGAACGGATTTTTGTTGAGGACCTTTTTATTTTTGCGTGGTCTTCCGGAAGTAGCGATAGTGGGGGGTGACTGGAACTGTGTCATAAGGGCGGCTGACGTCAAACCCCAAAAGGGGGCTTGGCATGTGTCTGCACCTCTCAAGATTTGTTGAGGATGAAGTTAAGAGATGTGTTTTGGGGGGGGGTGTGGGAAACAGAACATACTTTATCAGAAGGGGATATCCCTGCAAGGTTAGACAGAGTGTATATTTCTCGGGGAGTATTGAAAAGTCTTTTAATACGGTGGAGACGGTCTGTCAGATCATAGGGCAGTTGTAGTGAGGTAGGGTGGGAGGGAATGGCGAAATTTATAAGAATTAATTGGAAATTAAATATTAGTGTGTTAAGTGATGAGGAAGGGTTGGAGGGTTTTTCTATGCTGTGGAATGAGCTTTCAAGGGAAGCTCAGGAGGTGGAAGACATTGTAACGGGGTTTGGGACTCGGTGGCAAAGGAAAGAAAATCCTTTTATGTGAGGGAGGGTAGGCTATAAACACTTTAAAAATGGGCTAGCGAATTATTTAGAGGATCAAATTACAAAGTTGTTATGGGCAGGGATCGGTTGGTGGTGTTTACCCCATGGATGAGATTGTAGACATAAAAGAGACTTGCAAACTTTCCCATAAGAGGGGTTCAAGCGGTGGGGTGCAAGCAGGATTAGAAAAGTTTTGTGGGGAGATAGGCCATCCGTGTGTGGGGTTGAGACAACAAAAGCAAAAGCAGGTGCTGACGGCAATCCCGAGCTTGGAGGTAAATGAGAGATGGGAATCCATAGAGCAGGTCAAGTGATAAGAAACCAAAAGCTATGAGTGCATATGCGGATACATGTATAAAAAACACTGGACTAATATGGCTTTGGATGAAGTGGAATTAAGTAAGGTGTGCACGTAAAGCTAAGTGCATTTTGAGTCACAGTGATAGGAAGGCTTGGGTGGGGTTTTTACTGAGGAGGAAATTGAAAATTGCTTTACACGGAATGAGGAAGGGCAAGTCCCCGGGTATTGTGGTTTCCGGTGGAATTTTTTTGCAGCATTGGGAGTTGTTTGGGAATTTTCATGGTAAGATTATTAAATTGTATGAAGGAGAAGGGACTTTGGGGGATAAGCAGAATACGCAGTTGTGTTTTTGGCCCCAAAAGGAAAAAGGGGCACCAAAACCCTTGGGAAGAAAAGGGCGATATCGTGCTCTGTCGACTATAAGGTTTTCGAAAAAATTTTGGGGAAATGGAAAAAATCGTGGGGGGGAGGGTCGTTTGGGCCATCGCAGTAGGGGGTTCCCGGGCAGGTCGATTTTAAAAGGGTCAGGGGCTTAAAGAATTTTGTTGAATCAAAGGGGGGGGGGGGGGAGGGGGCCTTCTGGCTTTGGACGGCAGCCCCTATATAGAGGGGAAAGGGTGCACTGCAGAGTTTCTTCGGAGACAGGTTAGGAGAAGAAATAGTTGGGGGGGTAAACACGCTGTATAAGGGGGGCAAGGATGGGGGGACAAATAAATGGGTGTGGGGGACGGACTTTGAGATGGGTAAGGTTTAAGAAAAGGGGTGCCCTATGTCCAATCAATTTGGGGGTTTTTCAGGATCCTTTTACAGGATGGTTAGAGCACAGTTATTTCCCCGGGGGGGGGGTGGGGTAGTGGAGGGGAAGTGGTTTTTGGGCCGCTTAAATAGGTTGTGGATTACGCTTTTTGGTGTGTAAACGAATGTCTATAAAAGGGGTTGGAAGTTTTGTGCTGGTTTGAACTGCCACGGGTATGAGGTAAAATGAAAATCGATGATCATGGGGTTTGGGACCTGAAAGGGGGAGGAATGGTGAGCTGTAACTTGGTTAACACAACGCGATTCATTAAAAGATTTTTTGGATTATTTATGAGACGATTTGGATTGGCGCGGGGGGGAAAATTCGTAAGACGTTGGGAAAAAAGGTCTTTGGTCGTCTGGGTTTTTTGAGGCCCCAACATCCATCTGGCCCAACGTGTGATTGTTTTTAAACTTTTTTATTGTATAGTAAGGGGGAAACGTTGCGGCTGTTTTCCCAATTACAGGAACACGATCAATGGAATATTGAAAGAGTTTTTTTTTTTTTTTTATATTTTATTGAAAAGACTACATAGACAAAAAAATAAACGACAAATTACATAGTGAAAACAGTGATGAAAAATTCTGCATTTACTTATTTTCCCAAATTAACATATTACTTCTGAAAGACAAATCTGTACAGAAAACCGACCACTCCAACCTTGAAGTAATGACATTATGTCTGGAACCAAATCTAACCTAAAGACCCCTTTGGGCAAGTACATCTAATTCCTGATTGTACATCATGCCAGGGAAATGTAACCTTAATTGTCATCCTCCAGGGAAATGTCCCCTTAATTGTACATCCGCCACGGAATGTACCTTACTTTGTACACCGCCACGGATGTACACCTTACATTCTGAAAACACCCCCCCCCCCCCTTCTTGCGTGTCAACCACCTCATAACATCTTTATATGTAACTGATTTGTAAAAAATTTTTTCATTTTCCCAAATTTTGAACAACATGATACTTCAGTATCCCCCCCAATGTATTGAGTAATTAAAAAATTAAATTCTACATGATTTGTACAAGTATATCCTAACACCCAAACATACCCCTTCCAAAAGAATTTTAAAATTATACTATTTAAAAACACTTTAAAAACGCAACCCAGGAAAACAAAAATTCCTAATCCTATGTCATCCATAATTCCCCCTATTATATATCAATTCAATGGAACCTAAACCTGGCTTATAGAGCCCCCAGAAAAAAATAGTAAAAAAACGGGATAAGTCAAGCTTTCTAAAAATATTTCGCCCATATCATTAAAACCATACAAAGATGTAAGCTGTATCCCCAAAACATAAAAAGGGCATCACCTTCACCGTCGAAAAAATCTGAAGCCTTCCTACCACACGCAATACTTCAGTGTATATATATTTCGCATTACACAGTGCCCCCATTTTGTCATTTCTTACAAAACCCAATAATTTCGTTGCAGATATATAATTTTCCATACATTACGCGTTGTCCCTTTGTCAAGCATAATTAATAATTAAATTGTAAACGTGTACTTTTCCAACACACAACCCGCCATCATACAGTCAAAGGCACTTTGCTCAGTACTATATTCATTCTCTTCCGCACTAAACCCTTTCACACTGTCCCATGGGAAAACCAGCCCCGGCCCCTTACTTGCATTTAACTCCCATAAATCCCTCAACCTAAAACTCCATAGCCCTCAAAAAAAAAAACGCTTCTCCCCCAATTTCCCTAATAAATTTCCCTATTACGACCCCCATTCTGTAAAAGTCGCACAACACCTTTATCCTCTCTCCACGCCCCCTCCCTCATCCCATGAAGTTATTTTTAAAACCCGTGCCAAAACCCACGCTTTCTCCCCACTTCCCACCCCTCCTTTATCCAAACTTAAAGCCCCAAACCGCAATCCTCCCCCACCCACAAACCTAACCCCTTTTCCTAACCAACCCCCCCAAATTTCTATACAGTCACAAAAATATACCGCTGCAAAATTGTCTCCATGCTTCCCACGCTCTACTTTCCCCCTCCCCCCTTACCTCCTTTGAATAGGAAACCCCAACGGCAAAATCCCATGTAAAATCTAAACATTACCTCCCGAACCCCCCGGTTTTAACGTAATGGTTTTAGCGGTCCTTTTTCGTTTCCACGCATAATGGGGTATGCCCCTTCCACAGCCACCACGACCAACCTTTCCACCCCTTTCGAGGCCCCGAAATTTAACACACGACGGTCCCCCTGTCATTAAAAACCTAAACCCATGGCCCACCAACTATTAAATCCCTACCCCCCCACCACCGTGATACCCCCCCCTTACGTACTCGCACAAGTCCACCTCCCCTCCCGCACCCCCCCCTTTATAACTTCTTTTTTTGGTAAAGCTCATCACCCTTTTTTTTCCAGAGTAAAAGCCCAGCCCCCTCACTGACCGGAAGGTTAACACCACTCAATTTAAAAACCATTCGCAGCCCCGTCCCCTATAAACCAAAAACCCCCCATTTTGTAAACGCTTCCCTCACTTCCATCAGGGGGTACATGACAACACATGCCATATCTTGCTGACAATGCAGTTCGTCACTATTACTCTTTGTGCGCGTATTGCGCCGCCCCAAACCCCAAAGTCTTTTAAATACTCCATTCAATTCTCCCCAAATTCCCCTTGACCCCCCGTGTATTTCTCACAAAAATTATCCCACATTCATTGTTGACCACCCCCTTTCCCACCCACCCCCCTCCCCAACCTTCCCCCATTTGTACTATCCCTTAAGTCTAAAAACTTAGTTTCTAAACATTAATTTTCATGCCTGAAGCCTCCCCCAAACACACCACCCCCTTACCCCCCCTAAGCAAATCCCCTTAAACCTCTCCCCCAAAAACATCTGCATCCACATAACCTACGATAACCCACCCCCCCCCTCCCCCCGGTCAGACCCCCCCCCACCCCCCGCAACAACCCCGAAGGGCCCTATAAAAGGGATCCTGTATACAGCAACAATATTTGATAGGGGGCGCCTTGGCGCATCCCCTCGCACTGTATTTTAACTCCCACCCCCTTTAACCCTGCACCCTCATCATCCCCCCTGATACAATAATTTTGCCCAAATATTTTTTCTTCCCCAAAACCTTCCAACGCATAAACCTCCAAACGCTTCCCTTTCACACTATAAAAAGCAGCCTTCCCCAATCTAAGCCAATACACCTCCCCCCCCCCCAAACCCCCCCTTTTTTCTTAAAAAATTCTCGAATCATGCCATGCCCTTATACATCGACCTTCCCGGGGCACCCCAATTCCCCCCTTATAAATTACCTTGCCTATTACCCCTTATTTGTTCCCAAATTTTCTCGCAAACAATTAAATCTCCCACAAAAACAAAAAGGGCCCGATAATCCATCCCGTTGATGCCCCCCTTTTGGGCCCAACACCACAAGGGCCGTCCGTTGCTCTCTCCCATTACCTAGCCGCCTTAAGTTGTTAAAAGCCTTACTAAAAAAAACCTCAGAACCCCCAATTCTTTACGTAGAAATCTTTTGGCAGTCCGCTATCCCCGGGCGTTTTTCCCAAATTTACTCCTACAACGCCTCCCCAAATCTCCCCCCGAATCGGCCCCCTAATTCCCCCCCATTTTGACCTCAAGCCACACTGAACAATCTCCCCTTTCCTCAATGCCACCCACGGAAGCCCACACTTGCGTATTGATTTAAAACCCAAAGCTCTAAAATTCCACCATCCCCTCTGTCTTTTTACCAATGCTTGACCCCCTAAAAAACCCTTCCATCCCAAAAGTAGTTTAACCCCTATCTCCATCGCACTCTCCCTTTCTCGGGCCCTTTTAACACCAACCGACGGCCGGGTCACCCCAAGACTTCTTCCAATCTCCCAAATTCGACACCATCAAAACGCTCGTTTTTGCAATACCCAATACTTCCCCTTTTAAAACCCCCAATTCCTGCACTGGATAGCTTTCTCCTCCCCTTCATAAAAGTCCGCATGCCCTTAAGTAAACTTTGAAACCCATACTTTTAAACCCATTATCTTCCCCCCCACACAAAAAATAATTTCCTGAACATTTTTAGCCACCGAATCCCCCCAATTTACCCCGTTTATCATCCCCCGGCGCCTCACCACCAACCGTTCCCCCAATGCGAAAAGACTGACAAAATTTCCACCCTGCAAAAAACCTCACATTTAACTTCCCCAAAAACCTGACCCCTTTAGGCAATCCCCCCCATTCAGGTCCAAAATTTCCCTCTGTGATCCCAAAAAAACCGCTCCCCCCACCGCACTCTGCTCACTATTACTGTTTTGGGGCACTACAATCGACCAGTCTTGCCGCATATCCACGCTAACAAAAGATGTTCTACAACCCCACCCCCTCCCAACGCCATTAAAACCCCCCTCCATTTAATAATTCCCCAAAAATCCCCAAAAAATACCCTGCCCCTCTAGGTTCCACATCCTTCGCCTTATCACAAAATTCCCCCCACCAATTACACACACCCCGGGAAAAAACGCAAATAATAACTAAACATCCCCACAAATTATTCTTAATACCCTCTCCCCCTGCTGGGCCTACACAAACCAAAACTCATCTTACCCTTCCCCCACCACCCCTCTAACGAAAACCCTCCCCCCCCCCCCCCCTCACAATGCCCCATACGAACGGGCAGTTTCCCTTTCCAGGGGCAACCCTCCTTTTAACCCTTTTCGCATGCTCCACATACACATTTTAAACCCCTTTACCTCAACTCAAACCTGGTCTGTAGTTGTTTCCCGCACAACACCACGCAACCTTTTTGCACCCAAAAATTTACTAAACCATACACACTTTCTCTTGATCTCAACCATTAAGTTTAATGCTGCACTTTAAACTTTAAAATGGTTTTCCCTTTTTGACCCTGGGACTTTTGCCCCAGATGTTTCGTGACACCCGGGCCCCCCCCCCCCTTTTGAAACGCTCTTAACCAACTCCTGCCCCTTAGGGCCGCTGTTTTTCTCCCGCGTAAAAATCCGCCCAGGACTTTTTTTCCAGTGCGCTGACAGGGGTGATCACGTCCTCGGGGTCAGATAGTGCAGCAGGGCTTCCGTGATGCTCCCTCTGCTTCCATCAAGTCGTCTGATACATTGTCCCCGGGGGACTCCCCCTCCACAGCTTGCATCAAAAGATTCTTATCACACTGCCAGACCTCAGATCCTGTTCCAGCCCGGATCCACAACAGACCCCCAAAAACTGATCTGGACCTCCCAACCTTTTCCCAAAAACTCTTGTCACCAATAACACATTTAAACCATGGCTAAGAGTCTTTCCCCAAAAGCTAGCACTCGCAGTCGGGGTGTCCTTTCCAAAACCTGAGCTGCTTTTAATGAAGGGGTGTCCCCCCCCCCTCGTCCACCTTTCTGATCCATCTCCCCGTCTCTCGACCTCCCATCCCGGACCCCCTTGTGTACAAAATCAATAAGGGAAACCTAAATCTTCCTATTGGTTGTCGTTGCCTTTTTTCCCTGTTGCCACGCCTCCTTTTACACAAGCCGCTAGGTGTTTAATGACCCCATAACCACAGGTCCGGCGTTGCCCACGTATTCAAAACACCTGGGGACGAAATTCTGGCAGCACTAGTACGCGGAAAAGGGTAACGTACGTCATCTTCACAAATAGTTCCTTGGTTTCCCTCGTATGGCCCATGGCCCCTTCCCAACAGTGGGCCCTATGTACTGTACCAATTTGCCCCTCGCAAGACGGATGTCAGAAACACCCCTCGAATGGCACATTTCTAATTTAAAACCCCTGTGTAATGGCGAGAAACGTCGTGAAGTCGCACGGTCACGCGGTTAACTGTAAAGTAAACCCCCTGGTACTTGTCGACCCGCCCCATACCACTTTCCAAATTAAAATTTCAAAGATCCTCGTCGTGCCATTCACCTACCCATATTCTCCTCGTCGCAAAACCATATTACTCGTATTTAATTTCAGGGAGTATCAGGTCCATAGAAGTTCCCGTCACAGCCCCACGGTAACTCAACACAGCTGTGTTTATGCTCTCCGGCTTGCTGCGCCATGCTGTGAAATATAACTGCCACTAATCAAAACCAGGGGTAGCAGCAGCGCACTCCTCTCTACCAAGGGCTGAGAGACGAAGTGAGTATTTACCTTCCCGTGGGGGCGAGGTGTGATTGGGGGAAAAAGTGAGGTTGTTATTTACCTGACTCGAGGAGGTTTTGGATTGTTGGGACTTAAAAACGTAGGGGAAAAGTGTTTTTCTAAATGGGGTTTTGGCGTGTGGGGGTTTATGGCGGGAAAAAAGGACCAAGTAAAAACGAGGTTTAAAAATGGTATAGGGGAATGGGTTTTGGGGAATGTGAGATTGTACACGAGCTTTTTTGATGGTAAAGGAAAGGGGGAACATTTCCCTAAGGGTTTTTAAATAGGGTTTCAGGGGGTACGTGGAGCCCGTAGAAGGTTTTTTCCCCATGTACTCGTGGGAAATAATGGCTCCCATTTTAAAATTTAAATTCGGCTAGGGGGCGTGAAATCAGTTTCGTTTTTACATGGGATATTCCGTAGGGCAATAAATACGATCCAAAGAGGTCTTTGGGAGGGGGGGTGTGGGGTTTTTGGGGGGGAAGAAAAAGGGTTTTACGTTTTCTATTTTTTCGAAAGGGTTTGAAAATGTCAGGGGTTGGTGGGGAGGGGTACAGAGGGGGGAGGCAAGGAGTAGGGTTTCGTGCTTTTAAATCTCGACATCGGGGATTTGACCAGGGCTTGAAAGGGCTTTTTGATTATATTTTCGTGGATTTTCATTTTATTTTGTGGGGAAGCGGGGGAAAAGGGTCGTGAGGGGAGAAGGCTGTCCTTTCAATAAAAAGTTTTTTCGTCAATGTGTAGGAATAGGGAGGAGGTGGATAAGGGGTTTTTCGGACGGTTAAAAAAGGCCACTCTTAAAACCCCCGTGAATCTGTGAAAAATATACGGCAGCCAAATAATTGTGGTGGGCGTGGGCAATAGCGGCTCGTCTTTGGGGGAAGGGAGTAGGGGAATTAGTTTGGGCATGAATGTTTTTTAGTTGTTAGGGATTGTGGTTGTAAAATCGGGTTAGGGTTACTTTTGTATTTTTGGTAAAAAAATACTGGGGGCCTTTACATATTTTTTAGTTTTTGATGCTTCCTTTGTGAAAGACTCTTTTGTATTCTTGGTCACTAGTTTTCTTAGTTTGTTTTTTATTGTGTTTTTAGAGGGTTTCCAATATTTGGGTATATAAAAATGCAAAATGTAGTATGTGTTTATATTATAATATTATAAAATTTATATATAAAAAATTTTATATTAATTATTTTTATATATAATATATATATATAAGCAAAACAAAATTTATCTTATTGCTATAAATATACATATATATAAAAATATTTTATTATATATTATAATAATTATATTTATAATATAATATATATAATTATTTTGAGTATATGTTATATGCATGTTTTATCCCTTCCCCGTTACGTTCAATCTGTCTGTGAGCACCAAAGTATTAAAGGGATTAACCTGTACATTCCCCGGGTCCCCAAATTTTATCCTATAAATATGGCAACATTTTGATTTTGTTTGTGATTCAAAAAGTAATTTTTATAGTAAAACAAGATTGAACATTAGGAAGGAGGGAAATTTTTGACATTAAAATGATCGTCAATTTTTATAATATTATTATGTTAAGTTTTTTGTTGGGGTAAATCATTGAAATTTTTGTCAAGTTGGAATTTCTATAATCAATTGTATTTTTGTATGCAAATTACATAAATATTTTTTAAACATCAATGTAACATGTTTGTAGATTGCAGTATTATAATGGTTTAAATGGTGTTTCCACCATGTTATATTTTTTACGCAAAATTATTTTTTTGGGTATTGTGTGTGTGTTTAGTAAAGACTAGCATTTTAGGGGTTTTTTTGTCGTATATACTATACTATTATTAAAGATTTTTTTTTTCTGGTATTTATGTGTGTACCCCTTGTACTCTATAGTTTTTGTTGGTGACTATTTAATTTTTTTAAGCAGCCTTGTTTTATGATGTTTTAAATAAAAAAATAAAAAAAAAAAAATTTAGGCGTTTGGTCCCTCACCGTCATTTAAAACCCTCAACATGGCCTCACCAACATTAAATCCCTTTCCCCCCCCACCACGGATATCCAACCCAGTTTTTCTAGCCCCATTTCCTCGCCCCCCCCTTCCCCCAAATACCCCCGTTTTAATACACAATCATATACGCTTTTTAAATTATAACCCCAACCCCCCCCCTGCTAACGGGAAGCGTCACCACCCCCCCACTTACCCCTCACAACCCTCCCCATATAAATCAAAATCCCCTGCTGCAACCCTTGCAAACCCCTCCCGCCTCAGGGGGTAAACGCCACCACGTGCCCTAAACTTAATACAAAACACGTTCGTCACAATGACCCTTGATGCAACGTTAGTTCGCCGTCCTCAAACCACCCAATCTTTTCAAAACCCATCCACGGTGCGCATCGAATTTACCTCTTGTGCGACCCATCATTCTTAGCGTAACACTATCCCACAAATCAATAGCTGATCCACCACACTCCACCCGCGCCCTACAGTCCCACTCTATTACGTTAATTGCCTAGGCCATATACTTAGAGTTGCCACATTTAATTTCCATCCCAGTAGCCTCTCCAAACACACCCTACCACCTTTTTCCAACCTTGTGTAAATCCTTCTCATCCCTCACCAATACAGTTGTATCATCCATATAACCCACAATACCCGGCCAACCCTCTCGTTCATTACTAACCCCTCCACTTGCGATACTCCCCTAACTCCCCTATAAAAGGGTTTCCTGGGGCCACGCAAACAATATTTGCGATAGAGGGAAAACCCTGTCGCAAACCCCTTCCCATCTGAATTTAACAACCTAGCCTTTCCCAAATTAAAATGTACTCTCATAGTGGCTCCCCAAGATATAATTTCCTTCCCGAATCCCTTTGCCAACGCATGAACCTCCTAACCATCCCCCCTCCACACTATCGTAAGCAGCTCCCCCAATCCAATGCCAACACACCACCACCCCCCAACTCCCCCCTCTGTTCTATAAAACTTCTAAGAACTCCATTCCCTTCATACATTGTCCTACCCGGGTACCCCAAAAATTGCCTGTAAATTACTTCCTATCACCTTTTTATTCTTTCCCATTTTTCGTGCAAATAACTTATAATCGCCACACATAAGCGATTTTGCTGGGAAATCCTCTACCGTGTCGTCCACCTTTCGGAACAAAATACACGACGCAGCCCTTTGCTTGCCCCCCATTTCCCCCCTCATTTCATTAATGAATAACCTAAACAAAAAAACCTCTCAATACTTCCCAATTCCAAACGTAAAAATCTTTGGGCAACCATTTTACCCCGGGGGCGCCTTACCTAAACTTGCACCAGACAAAGCGTGTGAAACTCATTTTCCGGATTGGACCTTCTAATTTTACCCTACTTTTTTTCGTCTCTCAGCCCTTGAGTGAGGGACGTGCCTGCTGCACCCCCGGGGTTTTTTGTTAGGGGATTTATATTTTCACGAAATGGCGCAGGCAAGCCGGAGACGCATAAACACAGTCTTTTTTGGGGGCTTATCCTGGGGCTGTGACGGGAACCTCTATGGACCTGTACTACCTGCAATCATCAGATCAAAGGTTTTGCTGACGGGGAATAAGGGAGTAGCGCTGAATGGCACGCAAGGTCTTTGTCAAGTTTAATTTTGGGGTGTGTATGAGGCGGTAGTAGACAAGTACCAGGGGTTTTCTTGACAGTTAACTCCGCTGTGACCGTGCGATTCACGACGTTTCTGCCATTTCCATGGGTTAAGATTAGAAATGTGCCATTCGAGGGGGATATTTGACATCCGTCTTGCGAGGCAAATATGGGACATACATTGGGCCCCTGTTGGGAATGGGCCCACTGGGCCCCTACGCAGGGAACTCCCAAAGGAAAAGTATTTGTAAGATGACGTTACGTTTTCCCCATTCCGTCGTAGTAGTCTGCCAGAATTTTTACCCCGGGGTTTGTGACATACGCTGGGGGAACGCCGGGGCCTGTCGGTTTGGGGTCATATGATCACCTGGGCCTTGTGAAAGGGGCGGGGCAACATGGAACAAAGGCAACGACATACACAAAAAGAAGAGTGAGGATTTTCCTTATGTGACTTGCCTACACAGGGGGGTCTGGATAGGGGTCGAGAGAGCGGAAAGGGGAAGGGGCAGCAGGTGGGGCGAGGGGGGGGGGGGACCCCTTCATTAACGCAGCTCAGGTGTTTTGGGGAGGACACCCCCACTGCGATGCTAGCGATGTGGAAGAACCCCTTAGCCCTGGTTTAAAATGTGTTTTTGGCTGACAAGGTATTGGAAAGGGTTGGGGTCCAAAATAGTTCTTGGGTCTGTTGTGATCCGGGCGTGGAACAGGATCTGAGGGCTGCCAGTGTGATAAGAATATTTTTATGAAGCTGTGGAGGTGGAGGGCCACCGGGACAATTATCAGACGCATGAGAAGCAAGGAGCACACGGAAGGGCCGCC
>NW_026467605.1:0-12889 GCF_026875155.1 Cherax quadricarinatus
TGAAGGGGGGTTGGGCTTAGGGGCGAAAACCCCTTAATTTTTTACAGAACCACCCATACACCTGGAGTTTACCTGGAGAGAGTTCCAGGGGTCAACATCCCCACGGCCCAGTCTGTGACCGGGCCTCATGGTGGAAATCAGAGCCTGATCAACCAGGCCTTTTTACTGCTGGCTGCACACAATCCAACATACGACCCAAACACCCCGGGCTGGTCAGGTACCGACTTTAGGTGATTGTCCATGCCTGCTTGAAGACAGCCAGGGTCTTTTGGAAAATCCCCCCTCATGTATGGTGGGAGGCAGTTGAACAGTCTTGGGCCCCTGACACTTATTGTGTTGTCTCTTAACGTGCTAGTGACACCCCTGCTTTTCATTGGGGGATGTTGCATCATCTGCCGAGTCTTTTGCTTTCGTTGTGAGTGATTTTCATGTGCAAGTTCGGTACTAGTCCCTCTAGGATTTTCCAGGTGTATATAACCATGTATCTCTCCCGCCTGCATTCCAGGGAGTACAGTTCAGGAGCTTCAAGCACTCCCAGTAATTGAGGTGTTTTATCTCAGTTATGCATGCTGTGAAGGTTCCCTGTACATTTTCTAGGTCAGCAATTTCACCTGCCTTGAAAGGAAAGTTAGTGTGCGCAATATTCCAGCCTAGATAGAACAAGCGACCTAAGAAATAGAATCCTTGGCTTCATATCAAGAAGCTAAATAATAGGAGTCCTCAGGTTGTTTCTTCACTCTATACATCCTTGGTTAGGCTCATTTAGATTATGCTGCACAGTTTTGGCCCACCGTATTACAGAATGGATATAAATTCTCGGGGAAAATGTACAAAGAAGGATGACAAAGATGATCCCATGTATCAGAAACCTTCCCTATGGGGAAATAGACTAAGGGCCCTGAAACTGCACTCTCTAGAAAGACGTAGAATTAGGGGGGATATGATTGAGGTGTATAAGTGGAAGACAGGAATAAATAAAGGGGATGTAAATAGTGTGCGGGAAAATATCTAGCCTAGACAGGACTCGCAGCAATGGTTTTAAGTTGGAAAAATTCAGATTTCAGGAAGGATACAGGAAAGTACTGGTTTTTGGGAATAGAGTTGTGGATGAGTGGAACAAACTCCCAAGTACCGTTATAGAGGCCAGAACGTTGTGTAGCTTTAAAAATAGGTTGGATAAATACATGAGTAGATGTGGGTGGGTGTGAGTTAGACCTGATAGCTTGTGCTAACAGGTCGGTTGCCGTGTTCCTCCTTTAAGTCAATGTGACCTGACCTGACTAGGTTGGGTGCATTGGCTTAAGCCGGTAGGAGCTTGGACCTGCCTCGCATGGGCCAGTAGGCCTTCTGCAGTGTTCCTTCGTTCTTATGTTCTTATGTTCTTAAGAGTGTCATCATGGGCTTGGCATACCCAGTTTTGAAGGTTCTCATTATCCAACCTGTCATTTTTCTAGCAGATGCGATTGATACAATATTATGGTTCTTGAAAGTGAGATCATCTGACATGATCACTCCCAGGTAGGACAGAGGTAAAAAATTTAATCACTATAGCAACTAAACATTAAAGATCTATTGGTTATGTACAACACAGGTCAGCAGTTTTCCAGAATGTTAACAGTCATCTGTTGTCTATTAGTGGTTCTGGATATTATCTTCCCCAGGGCCTGGTCTCAGGCCTACTAGACTGGAGAAGAAATATTACAGGATTAACAAATAGTAAGAAACATAAAAGAAAGGAAAGGGAAGGTAAGTAAAGGTATGTGTATACTGAATGTTAGAAGTTTGTAAGATTTACCCATGTTCATGATACGATACTACGTGCCGCAAAATGCCCTTCTCACACTATACCACTCACTTATTTATCCATACCTCACCTATGCTATTTGTGCTTGGGGATCAACTGCAGCAACACACCTAAAGCCAATAATAACCCAACAAAAAGCTGCAGTAAGAATAATCACTAAATCCCATCCCTGGCAACACCCCCCCCCACTCTTCATAGATCTAAACTTACTCCCTGTTCATAAGATAAGATAAGATTTCGTTTTGGATTTTTAACCCCGGAGGGTTAGCCACCCAGGATAACCCAAGGAAGTCAGTGCATCATCGAGGACTGTCTAACTTATTTCCATTGGGGTCCTCAATCTTGTCCCCCAGGATGCGACCCACACCAGTCGACTAACACCCGGGTACCTATTTGCTGCTAGGTGAACAGGACAACAGGTGTAAGGAAACGTGTCGAAATGTTTTCCACCCGCCGGGAATCGAACCCGGGCCCCTCCGTGTGTGAAGCGGGAGCTTTAAACCACCAGGCCCCCGGGCCACCGGTGCAAACCACACTTATACTTGCAATCTACATCTACAGGACCTTAAACTCCAATTCAACCTTGACCTAAAACGCTTTTTGATAGTTGTGACAGAACCCACAGGCATAACACCAGACACAAACATCTCTACAACATTCCCCGTGTCCGGACTAAAACCCTTTACAAAAATTCAATGGATGTCAAAGGCCCTAAAATCTGGAACACCCTAAACTGAGAACTCTAGAACTGCAGACACATTCATCACCTTCAAAAACTACCATTAGAAAACATCTTATCTCCTGATACACCCTGTTTTCTAATACACGAATACCACTGGTGGTTCACACTTACCTCACTCACCCTTTGACCATAAACAGAAATATTAATCTCAATCTTAAAATAATGAATCCCATGATACTCCAATACTGAAACTATGTACTGTGCCAAAACAAAAGCATTCACATTGCTAAACTCACAAACTAGTATTTAGTCACCTAGCCATAATACCAACTTACCTCATAATTTGTAATATTTTAAAATAAAGAATTAAACTAAATCTGCCCGAAATGCCTAGCCATGCTAGGCGTTCTAGTGGTACACTCTGTAATCATTATTTAACTACATGTAAACCACACAACAACCAAATTCTGTAAATTCAACATTGTAATCTTTATAGAGAATAAATTTTGAATTGAATTTGAAAGTCAACCATAATAACTGGAAAGCTGCTTCCAAAATATATGTTGTATAAAGCAAATTGTGTCTACAGGTGTAAAATATTTGATTCTATGATTCCCTCACAAGCAAGTTTCAACAACTGGTCATATCTCACCAAAACTGAATGACCCCCCCCCCCCCCACAAAAAAAATTTATGAAATAAATACACTTAGAATGATTGGACTAATATCAGTGTGTTCACAAACTTGTTCACTACTTTTATAAGTATTACTTTGCCTAATTTCAGAATTCTTGGTAAAAACTAGCCTCACTTTCATAAAACACTGAAGTAGCTTTGCTCATTCATTCAATTTTTTTATATAAAGCCATTTTGCAAAGTTAAAATAAGAAATCACATACACTAAAAATTTACTTACAATCTGAAATATTTGCAGAATTCCAGGAAATGTTTTGAGGTATCCAGTATTAATGAGAAATGCTGAGGTGGTGGTGGTAGTCACCATCCTATGAACTGTAACTTGGGTTGACATCTTGTATCTGTTGGGTAAAGCAAAATATAAATACCATAGGTTCTCCAATGAGCATGACTAGTTACATTGTGCATAATCTTTTAAAGGTTTACTCCCTTTGATCAGTTTACATTTAAGAAACAAAAAATGGCAAAATGATGCATTACAGATAAGAAATTACTGCAGTCAAATAAAATTAGAAAGTGGGTAGCCTTAGTTTAGTATTATTTCCATCTTGGGATATTTCCATATTAACTGCAGAATACAGGAGCTTTATCCACGACTTTGAAACATGTTAGAGGGAGAGTTTATGGATAAGACACCCGTACGCCTGGTATCTTGATTTGATTATTATAATCAAGGGGGAGCACTAAACCCGTAGGAACCTTGATTTGACAGATTTTTCCCACCATGGGTTAATCAGTCTACAAGCACCTTGCTACCATCACTTGGCTCAGCCCCGAGCTGAGAATAGAATTAGTCGTCAACTAGCCTCATCTAGGGAGGGTGGGGCTGCCCCTTTCTTCCCAATAGTTAAGACATCGTTTATTTATATTTTACAAACCATAAAACATATTTTTTTCTATATATAGAATGTAAGTAAAATGTGCAATGCATTGCTAATATCCTGTTATGTATATTCGGTTTACAGAATTTTGGCTCACAGAAGAATTAGGGAGGATATGATAAAAATGTATAAATGGGATAATAATAATGTGCCGATTATTATTAGTATTATAATCAAGGGGAAGCGCTAAACCCGGAGGATTATACAGCGCCCGGGGGGGGGGGGGATGTGGAAAGCATTCAGGCTTAATTCGGGG
Source organism: Cherax quadricarinatus (assembly GCF_026875155.1). NCBI lineage: Eukaryota > Metazoa > Arthropoda > Malacostraca > Decapoda > Parastacidae > Cherax > Cherax quadricarinatus. The sequence goes on from NW_026467605.1 coordinate 4,319, forward strand.
AACTTGAGCACAGATCCAATTCCCTAAATCAAGAGCCCCTCACCAACATCAAGGAACCTTCCTTGAGGGGAATAATGTGCCGAGAGCACAGGTTGGCCATTGACCAACCTGTATAACGACAAAACTCTAAATAAAATTAACTTATAAAAGCCACCTCAATGAAAAGCATGGGCGCCAAGAGTACACTAACAGACAACAAGTGTTTTGTTGTATCTAGTGTACTCGTGGCGCCCATGCTTTTCATTGAGGTGGCTTTTATAAAAGTTAATTTTATTTAGAATTTTGTCGTTACACAGGTATATAAAGCGCAAAATGCCATTGACCTCAAAGCAATAATTTCAAGTTAGACAAATATAAGTTTACAAGGGATGTAGGGAAGTATTGGTTTGGCAATAGAGTTGTAGATGAGTGGAACAGACTCCCAGGTAGCGTCATTAGGGAACGAAAACTTTGGTTAACTTTAAATATAGGTTGGACGTGTACATGAGAGGGTGTGGGTTACCTGGAGGTTACCTGGAGGTTATTCCGGGGATCAACGCCCCCGCGGCCCGGTCCACGACCAGGCCTCCCGATGGATCAGGGCCTGATCAACTAGGCTGTTACTGCTGGCCGCACGCAGTCCGACGTACGAGCCACAGCCCGGCTGATCCGGCACTGACTTTAGGTATCTGTCCAGCTCTCTCTTGAAGGCAGCCAGGGGTTTATTGGCAATTCCCCTAATGCTTGATGGGAGGCTGTTGAACAGTTTTGGGCCCCGGACACTTATGGTGTTTTCTCTTAGTGTACCAATGGCGCCCCTACTTTTTATTGGCGGCATTTTGCATCGCCTGCCCAGTCTTTTACTTTCGTAGGGAGGTGATTTCTGTGTGCAGATTTGGGACCATTCCTTCCAAGATTTTCCAAGTGTAGATTATGATATATCTCTCCCTCCTGCGTTCCAACGAGTACAAGTCAAGTGCTTTCAAACGTTCCCAGTAGTTAGGTGCTTGACAGAACTTATACGTGCAGTAAAGGATCTCTGTACACTCTCTAGATCTGCGATTTCACCTGCTTTGTAGGAGAGTTAATGTACAGCAGTATTCCAGCCTAGAGAGAACAAGTGATTTGAAAAGGATCATCATGGGCTTGGCATCTCTCGTTTTTAAAGTTCTCATTATCCATCCTATCATTTTCTTTGCACGTGCGATCGTGGCACTGTTGTGATCCTTGAAAGTGAGATCCTCAGACATTACTACTCCCCGGTCCCTTACATTATTTTTCCGCTCTATTGTATGGCCGGATCAGTAGTATACTCTGTTCTAGTTATTAAACTCCTCCAGTTTTTTCCCTAACGGAGTAGTTGGAATTTGTCCTCATTGAACATCATATTGTTTACCGTTGCCCACTGGAAAAACTTTGTTTATATCTTCTTGGAGGTTAACCGCCCTCCTCAGCAGATGACAGCCTCATGCAGATCCTAGTATCATCCGCAAAGGATGATACGGTGCTGTGGTGTATATCTCTGTTTAAAGTCTGATATGAGGATAAGGAATAAGATGGGGGCGAGTACGTGCCTTGTGGAACAGAGCTCTTCACTATGGCAGCCTCCGATTTAACTCTGTTGACCACTACTCTTTGTGTTCGATTTGTTGGAAGTTGAAGATCCATCTCCCCACTTTCCCAGTTATTCCTTTAGCACGTATTTTTGGGCTATTACGCCATGATCGCATTTGTCAAATGCTTTTGCAAAGTCTGTGTATATTACATCTGCATTCTGATTTTCTTCCAGTGCATCCAAGGCCAGTCATAGTGATCCAGTAGTGGGGTGGGGTGGGTGGGTGGGGTTGGGAGTATGGGGGGGGAAGATAAGGTGTGAGTTAGACTTGTCTAGAATGGGCCAATAGGCCTTCGATGTTCCTTCGTTCTTATGCTCTATTATCCTTTAAAATACACCACAGTGGGCTTGGTTGATGGAGCCTAAATGGTAAAACAGGTTAGAATTTTCATGATCTTCACCCGTGTACACGACTGAGTTTTAAGCCCGAGTTGGACAACCATATACGTAATAATATTTTAATAGTACTCTCCCCATCCTTAATCCCCTCGATCATTTCCGGGATCTAGATTCGAACCAGACAATTTGCTCAGGTTATGGCAGCGAGTGCGGAATCAGCTGGTGGGATAGACATGTTTTGGGAGCACCCACACTAAAAAGTGTGGGTGCTCCCAGGTGCCCAGGTTTCAGTACCTATAATCTGAAAACCCCAGCATATGCACTTATGAAGCCAGGTTAAGTACACACAGTATATAGGTTTGTTTCATGTTGGGCATATATGCACATGAGTGAAAGATTATTATTAAACAAAACTGCGCCAAACTCATGTGGGTCATTAAGTACAGTAAGAAGGGAAATTATATTTGTAAGTATTCCATTAAAAGACACTGGCAGAATGGAAACCTATATTGTGGAGAAATTTTCTCCAGGAGGGGGGTATCAGCCCCTTCAGCCCCTTTCAGCCCTGAGGGGTCCAGCTCTCTCAGAAGGGGCAAGCATCTTGTTTACTGGTACTGCATCCCAGATGCAGTACCAGTATACGACGTGGTCAAGCGACCGAGGCTCCATGCAAGACTCCAGTGTTGCAAAGTGTATTTTAATCAAAGACAGTCCATCTCTTACCTTAGCAGGACAATTAAGGAAAATCCTGCTCCCACTTTATTACCATGGTAAAGATAGTGTACATTGTTGTCTATGCTTAAGACAGCAAGATTCAAGCATTCTGCTTTGCTTCATGGAGGAAGTGGCAAGGAAGCAAAAGCACTAGGCAGTTTTCCTTTATGTGCTGGGGCAGTAACGTGTAAGGGGCTGGGCTTCTTCAGTTACTTTTGATTACGAGAGTCACATTGATCCCAGGAAAACCAAAAAAAGAACCTGATCGCGCGTTTGTGAACAAAGTGTCTCACAAAACACAATAAAACAAAGAGAATGTGATCAGTTTCTTAGTGAAAAGATTGTAAACAATAAAGACAAATTTTTGGGGGAAATAGTGTACCAGTGTGGTATTCCTGACATGGAAGACGGGGGAATCAAGGCCCTTCCCTTCTTCAAGTCACCAATTCTGTAAAAGGTGTGAAGAACCCCAAAAGCCCGCTAAAGGAAAGGGTAGGTTACGAATTTTTGTATAGGGGGGGATGGCATTCGAAAGGGATTTGAAATCAACCTATGGGGGCAGTGGGACTTTTGGTCCCCCCCAAAGTAAGTTTGTCAGAAATCCTGAAGAAAAATGCTACAAAACACCCCCTAGGGGTAATTTATTGTTTCCAAAATTGATTATTCACCCCCGGGAGAGATTCAGACAAAAAATTTAAGCCCTTTCGCTGCAGGGGCACTGGTGAATTTGCTGTCTTTTATCAGCTAAGTTTTCCCTATTTTAAAAATTATAAACTTAGCGGGAAACCCTTTCCAACATAAACAAGTCTTTTCGCTTGGCCCCAAGTTTTATGAAGTCTTTAAAAACCAACAACGGAGAAGGAAAGCGGGCATTAATGTACCCCATTCCTTGTAGTTGTAATAAAGATTAAAATCGTGTAGAGTGGTTTGTTACCTAATAAATGAAAAGTGGCCAGGGCCTTATGCGGTTGGATGGAAAACTTGCTTCTGGGTTCCTGACCAGGTTTTGCCAGGGTTTGAAGTAGCCCGAAATTGCGGAAAAATTGAAAAAAGAAACCCTCTAAAAAATTTATGATTTTTGGGCGGAATATCAAGAAGGGTCGTACGTTTTGGGGCTTAAATTGCTTTTCCCTTTTATCCCCAAAGATTCGTGCCACAACACAATATTTAAAGTCAGTGTCCCATAATAACCCAAAAAAAAGGTAAAAGAAATTTTTGTTTTAAAAAAAATAATGTTACCTAGGCCAGAAAACAGCCCTAAATTTGAACCCTCAAAATTGTTGAAATATAGGAAATTTTCCATACCAAAATGCCCCTGCCCAAAGATAAAAAGAAAAAATCGGATTCAAAAATGGATATAACTTTTAATTTTTTCCGTTTCTACCCCAAAACCACTTAAAAAAGGGAATAAAATCACAGGGAAAAAAACCCAATATAAAAAATTTAGAATTTTCCTTTGTTTTTGGGGCAGTACCCCAACATGTGAAGTCAAACCATTCGGGAATCTGTAAAATGCCCATGAGGAATGAATGACTGGGAGCCCAGCGCCCAAAGACCCTCCATTATATAATGATACTCTGTTTTTTAACAAGGGAAACATTTTTTTATGATGGAGAAGAGAGGAAAAAAAAACTTTATTCACCTTGACACAATCCCAAAATTCTCGCCGAGACAAAAGAAACCTACCCCCCCTTTTTTCTTACCGCCCCCCTGCGTTTACTAAGAAATTACATTAAATTTTGGGAAGACGCCTGGATGGGGGAAAAAAAATTTCTATTCTCTATGACGGTACTCAAAGACCAGGTATCAAAAAAGGTAAAACGAATTTCTTTACTTGAAGCCATAAAAAGCTTTAACGGATGTTTTTTAAAATTTTTTTTTGTAAGTATAATTTAAATCATGAATTACTTCAAAATTTACTTTTACCCGCCCTGAAAAAAAGTTGAACGCCAGCCATGACACACTGACCCCCCCATTTTTAAAAGTCGACCCAACCTTCTTTCTACTTATCTTTTCATCCTCTGACCATGGTGAAGTTTCTTTCTGTTATTTAATAAAAACGGCAATTTTTCCCAAAAATTTTTTTTGAAAAATGTACCAGTCTCATCATGTGCCCGGAGGGGTATTTAAACAACGTCTTTTATTGCCGAACAGGGGGTTTAGAGCTGCAACGAGTGTGGGGTTTGGGCCCTAACCCCGAGGGACTCCTCTTCTCACCTATCTCCCTCTCTCCACCTCTCTCTTACACAGGGGGCTCGTACTTTTTCCCTTGAGAATGTGCTGCTGTCATTGCTTTTTATTCTGTTTTTTACCCCTTTAATATATATAATGTGCAACATAGCCCCAAAAACCCCAACGAAAAAAATAAAAAATTTTAAAACCAAATTGGTAATTTTCATATTGAACAGCTGAATTACAAATGAGGTTATACACTTGGTGAAAAGTTTCACTTGACAATCAAACTTTTTTAAAGGGTTTACTTTTTCATGAAAAAAAAAAATGGCCCCAAAACGAAAAGTTGTTCAAAAAGTTTCCATTCCGCTTGTTGGGTTACAACCAGAGGCTCCGGTTCACGGTCCCCGAAAGCTGCGGAAAAGGCGATATCCTATTTGATTGTCTCAGGGTATTCTTTTAAACGTTTTGGAAATTTAGTTTGGGCCAGCCCGGTAGGATCACGACTGATATTCACCCGGGTAGAATCTTTAAAATAGTAAACTGGGCTATCAATTAAATTTTACTATGACTAGGATTTTTGGAAAAGGGAACTGCGAAAAATTAGTTGAGCAAAACGTACGATACAAATCCTGGGTTTAGGTTCCCCCCTTTATTATAAAAAAATGTACTATACAAATTAAAAGCAAATTTTAATGATGCTTCGCCCTGGTGAGTTTTTTTTATTCTAATACAAAGATAGAAATTCATGGACCTGTTAGCAAGAAATAAAACTTAATTAAAAAGTTTGTTTAGGATTAAAGCAAAATCAGTGGTTGGCCATCATCAAAATATTGTGCTTATGTATCTTTATTTCCACATTCTCTAGGTATTATCATATTTTTACCTTTACTAGGTTATACTAACGAACAGAACATTTAGCCTAGGTTATTCTAGAATCTTTAAATTATGCTGTGATAATGAATAGAATTTTGAAACTAGGCTTTTTAGCACAGTATCTGAATTAAGTTATGCTAATAAACTGGACCTTGAAACTAGGCTATACCAAAAAACAGGCCCCCTTGAACCAGGCTATACAGCGAACAGATTTATGAACTTTTCTATACCTGCGAATACTAGTGAACTAGGCTATAGTTTATTTCAAAGTGTAAAATGCGGACGTTACAAAAGTGCAAGAGACACATCTGTGTCTCAGTAGTAGTAACCAGTTACCAGTAACCAGTGTACCAGTAGTTGACTCACTACCAACCGTCTCTGCCTGAGTCACTGTCTATTCATATTGTGCTGACCACAGCAGTATTCAAAGACCCCCTCACATATGGGTACTGTGGGCGGCCAGTCAGTTATACGAGAGTGTGGCGCCCTTCCACATACTTCAGTTACAATATACGTACTTCCAGCCTACGTGAGTATTTTTACCCAATCCACGTGTTCGAACTCCCACATGATATGTGCAACGTCATGTAACCTTAAATAAATAGAAGTTACAGAAATGTCTCATACGTAGGCTATACTAGCGTATGTCAATGGCGTGTGAGCAAATACAAGGTGGCTGGTTGGTTAGATATACTTACTAACCAGGTTTGTTATGCATACTGATACAAGTTGAGTAAGAAATGCTTGGTGGATATGTGAGAGAGACGGCAATAAAAAGAAGGATAATGTAAATGCACAGCAAAATAAGGAGGGAAAAAAAGACGCAGGAAGTCTTAGTATGTAAGGATACCTAAAACAGATTTGTAAATAGGAGAAAGCAGAGTAAGCGAGTAAATGAATGCACAGGAGAGGATGGATGAGCTGGATAAATAACGTATAAAGAATATACAACGTATTGGGGAACCTTCATTTAAAGAGACGTTCGTTCAGCAGGAGATTCTTCAATCCTGGTGAGGGAAACGTCTCCTTAAATAAATGTCCATCATATTGTACGCTACACGTTTTTATATATCTGTCGGTACCAGTTTCTTTGTGTGACTTAGAAAGTTTAATAATGTTATACGAGTGAAAACATTTGCACATTCCCCCTGATCCAAATCCGCCCAAAACCTTCACGTGGTAAGTAAGATTTTCGAATTTTTAATCCCGGAGGGTTAGCCACCCAGGGTAACCAAAGAAAATCAGTGCGTCATCAAGGACTGTCTGTCTTATTTCCACTGGAGTCCTTCAATCTTGTCCCCCGGGATGCGCCCCACACCGGGGCGACTAACACTCGGGTACCTACTTGATGTAAGTAAACGGGAACAGAGGTGAAAGCAACACGCCCAATGTTTCCCTGGGCCCAGGGATTGAATCATGGACATGGTGAGGCGAGAGCGTTGCCTCCCCATTCGACAAGGCCCCAATTCCTAAAGGATCACTAAAACACTAGATTTGTTTCCTTCTGATTACAAGAGAAAAAAAACATAAAAAGGGGGGGAAAAAATCACAGGGAGGAACATTTTTATATATAACTGGGCTGACCCCATCACGTCCCCCTGGAGACTTCGTCTCAGGGGCCCCCAAAAAATATGATATCTGTGGCGCACTTACATTACTGTCCCACACTATGATACCATCTTTATATGATTAGTCATATTAAATTTATTTCAAGTAGAATTAAGGTTCCCATTATTGGGTGAAATCTCTAAAAACACTATTATTTTAATTTTGGGAATAAAAACTTTTTGTGCAGTGGTTGCCTTAAAAAACCTAATTTTAACTTTCCCCCCGTATTGGTTTAATGGAAAAAAAAATTATTTTACGCCTTATTAAGCTAAGGCCCGGTTCTATTGCTAACTTTTAAAGGGAACTTATCTGAACATACTTTCAGGAGTGGAAAAAAATACCTGCCCTCAATTAAATTATATAAATAAAAACTTTACTGTTAAAACCACACGACGGGCAATCTAAATATCTCTAACCCTTTAAATTGGGGGCCCTTGCTGTAGATAAAGGGGTCGTTTATACAAACAATTAAACCTACCCCCCCCTTCTTTTGGGTTAAAATAAATTTCCTCCCTTTCCCATATATTTTCGCTTCCTCGTGGATTTAAAGTTTCAGCGCGTTACTTTATCAGAGTGTGGGTACTGCTGTTAACTTCCCCTTTAAAGGAGGAAACCTTGATCTAGAAAAATGCCTAACCTCCCTTTTCGGATAAAAAAAAAAAAACTAAGCATTGCCCATTAAATGTGTGTTGCCCCCACAACCCCACTATATATGCCTTTAAATTGCTGATAAATTACAATAATGTCTTATGGGGATTAACTGCATCCCGAAGATAAAAAAAAAAAAAAAAAAGCTTTGTGATGGAAAACCCCCTTCAAGGGGGGCCCTTGGCGTGGTGAAAAGGCCTTGGTCTGAGGAATTACCCTGTCGGGTTTTTTCCTCAGACCGAAAATAAATTACCCCCCTTTTTTTCCCTCCCCCACCCCCCTCCCCATCCCCCCCTTTTTCCCTTCCTCCTCCCCTCCTCACCCTCCCTTTTTTCCCCTTTCCCTTTTTTAGCCTTGTGATTTTCCCCCCAGGCGCGCTGTTTCCCAGGTAGGGGGAAAAAAAAAAACACCGGGGGGTCGATCCCCTCCCTTGGGTTTTGGGGGTGGGGTAGTTTTTCCGTGGGAAATTTGGGTTGCCCCGGGATGTCCCCGACCCCCTCCCGGGATCCCGGGGAGCTTTGGGTGTCTTTTGGGCGACGGGGTATTCTGGGAAACCACCTTTCGGATTCCGGGGGTGGTGGCTGAAGGAGGAGCTTTTTTGGCGGATATCCCGGGTCGCC
>NW_026467606.1:0-13852 GCF_026875155.1 Cherax quadricarinatus
TTTGGGGGTAATTTTTACAGTATAGTGGTGGTAATATTACAGTATAGTGGTGGTAATATTACAGTATAGTGGTAGTAATATTATAGTATAGTGGTGGTAATATTACAGTATAGTGGTGGTAATATTATAGTATAGTGGTGGTAATATTACAGTATTAGTGGTGGTAATATTATAGTATAGTGGTATAAATTATAGTATAGTGGTGGTAATATTACAGTATAGTGGTGGTAATATTATAGTATAGTGGTGGTAATATTACAGTATAGTGGTGGTAATATTATAGTATAGTGGTGGTAATATTATAGTATAGTGGTGGTAATATTACAGTATAGTGGTGGTAATATTATAGTTTAGTGGTGGTAATATTATAGTATAGTGGTAGTAATATTACAGTATAGTGGTGGTAATATTATAGTATAGTGGTGGTAATATTACAGTATAGTGGTAGTAATATTACAGTATAGTGGTGGTAATATTACAGTATAGTGGTAGTAATATTACAGTATAGTGGTAGTAATATTACAGTATAGTGGTGGTAATATTACAGTATAGTGGTGGTAATATTATAGTATAGTGGTGGTAATATTACAGTATAGTGGTGGTAATATTACAGTATAGTGGTGGTAATATTACAGTATAGTGGTGGTAATATTACAGTATAGTGGTAGTAATATTACAGTATAGTGGTGGTAATATTACAGTATAGTGGTGGTAATATTAAGTATAGTGGTGTAATATTACAGTATAGTGGTGGTAATATTACAGTATAGTGGTGGTAATATTATCAGTATAGTGGTGGTAAATTACAGTATAGTGGTGGTAATATTACAGTATAGTGGTGGTATATTATCAGTATAGTGGTGGTAATATTACAGTATAGTGGTGGTAATAAATTTCAGTATAGTGGTGGTAATATTACAGTATAGTGGTGGTAATATTACAGTATAGTGGTAGTAATATTATAGTATAGTGGTAGTAATATTACAGTATAGTGGTAGTAATATTACAGTATAGTGGTGGTAATATTACAGTATAGTGGTGGTAATATTACAGTATAGTGGTGGTAATATTACAGTATAGTGGTGGTATATATACAGTATAGTGGTGGTAATATTACAGTATAGTGGTGGTAATATTACAGTATAGTGTGGTAATATTTCCCGTATATGTGTTTTGTATCATACAGTATGTTCTGTCGCTTGCCCTCTATGTCCGTCTGCCTTGTCTTCTCTGTTAGTTGTGGTACTCTTACATCTGCTGTCCTTTTCTACCCGTTAGTTCTCTGTTATTTACAGCCCCTCTGTTTTTGGTTGTTTATTCGTTCGTGGTTTTGTATCTATCAGTCCTTTGTCCTTTAATTTCCCTATCGTGCTGTCCCTATTCAGTTCTTGTTTTTTGGTCCTATTCGCTTGTGGTGTTGTCATTCGTTGTCTTTGTCCTTACAGTGTGTGTATTCTGTATATGGTGTAATATTACGTATAGGTGTATATTTACAGTATTGTGGAATATTACAGTTGTGTATATTAAATATAGTGTGGTAATATTACGTATAGTGTTGGTAAATTACAGTATAGTGGTGGATATTACAGTATAGTGTGGTAATATTACTATGTGTATAATATTACAGTATAGTGGTGGTAATTACAGTATAGTGTTATAGTCCCCTCTGTCCTTCTCTTCCTTTTCTGACCTGTTCCCTTTCCCCCTCTGTCCCGCTCTGTCCCCCTCTTCCCGCTCTGTCCCTCTCTGTCCTTCTCTGTCCTTTTCTGTCCCTCTCTCTCCCTCTCTGTCCTTTTCTGACCCTGTCTGTCCCTCTCTGTCCCCCTCTATCCTTTTCTGTCCCTCTCTGTCCTTCTCTGCCCCTCTCTGTCCTTCTCTGTCCTTCTCTGTCCTTCTCCGTCCTTTTCTGTCCCTCTCTGTCCCTCTCAGTCCCTCTTTGTCCTTCTCTGTCCCTCTCTGTCCCGCTCTGTCCCTTTCTGTCCTTCTCTGTCCTTTTCTGTCCCTCTCTCTCCCTCTCTGTCCCGCTCTGTCCCTTTCTGTCCTCTGTCCTTTTCTGTCCCTCTCTCTCCCTCTCTGTCCTTTTCTGTCCCTTTCTGTCCCTCTCTGTCCCCCTCTATCCTTTTCTGTCCCTCTCTGTCCTTTTCTGTCCCTCTCTATCCCTATGTATCCCTCTCTATCCCTCTCTATCTCTATCTATCCCTCTCTATCCCTATGTATCCCTCTCTATCCCTATCTGTCCTTCTCTATCCCTGCCTATCCCTCTCTCTCCCATCTATCCCTATCTGTCCCTCTCCATCCCTCTCTATCCCTAGGTATCCCTCTATATCCCTGTCTGTCCCTCTCTATCCCTCTCTATAGCTATGTATCCCTCTCTATCCCTGTCTGTCCCTCTCTGTCCCTATCTATCCGTCTCTATCCCTATCTATCCCTCTCTGTCCCTGTGTATCCCTCTCTATCTCTATCTGTCCCTCTTTATCCCTCTCTATCCCTATCTATCCCTCTCTATCCCTATCTATCCGTCTCTATCCCTATGTATCTCTCTCTATCCCTATCTGTCCCTTTCTATCCCTATCTATCTCTCTCTATCCCTATCTGTCCCTCTCTATCCCTGTCTATCCCTATCTGTCCCTGTCTATCTCTGTCTATCCCTCTCTATCCCATGTATCCCTCTCTATCCCTCTCTATCTCTATCTATCTTCTCTATCCCCATTTATCCCTCTCTATCCCTATCTGTCCCTCTCTTTTTTCCCATCTATCCCCTCAAACCCTATGTATTCCCTCCTATCCCTATCTGTCCCTCTCTTTCCCTATCTATCCCTCTCTATCCCTATGTATCCCTCTCTATCCCTATCTGTCCCTCTCTATCCCTCTCTATCCCTGTCTGTCCCTCTCTATCCCTATATGTCCCTTTCTATCCCTATCTGTCCCTTTCTATCCCTATCTATCCCTCTCTATCCCTCTCTGACCCTCTCTATCCCTCTCTATCCCCATCTATCCCTCTCTATCCCTATCTGCCCTCTCTATCTCTCTCAGTCCTCTCTATCCCTCTCTATCCCTCTCTGCCCCTTTCTATCCCTCTCTATCCCTCTCTATCCCTATCTGTCTCTCTCTATCTCTATCTGTCCCTCTCTATCCCTCTCTGTCCCTCTCTATCCATCTCTATCCCTCTCTGTCCCTCTCTATCCCTCTCTATCCCTATCTATCCCTCTCTGACCCTCTGTATCCCTCTCCATCCCTATCTATCCCTCTCTATCCCTATCTGCCCCTCTCTATCTCTCTCAGTCCCTCTCTATCCCTCTCTATCCCTATCTGTCCCTTTCTATCCTCTCTATCCCTCTCTATCCCTATCTGTCTCTCTCTATTTCTATCTGTCCCTCTCTAACCCTTTCTGTCCCTCTCTATCCCTATCTGTCCCTCTCTATCCCTCTCTATCCCTATCTGTCCCTCACTATCCCTCTTTATCCATTTCTACCCCTCTCTATTCCTATCTGTCCCTCTCTATCCCTATCTGTCCCTCTCTATCCCTATCTATCCCTCTCTATCCCTATATGTCCCTCTCCATCCCTATCTGTCCCTATCAGTCCCTCTCTGTCCCTCTCTATCCCTATCTGTCCTACTCTATTCCTCTCTAGCTTTCTCTATCCCTATCTATACCTCTCTATCCCTGTCTGTTCTTCTCTTTCCCTCTCTATCCCTATCTATCCCTCTCTATCCCTACCTATCCCTCTCTATCCCTATTTGTCCCTCTCTATTCCTATCTATCCCTCTCTTTCCCTATCTGTCCCTCTCTATCTCTCTCTATCCCTATCTATCCCTGTCTATCCTATCTGTCCCTCTCTATCCCTCTCTATCCCACTATCCCTATCTCTCCCTCTCTATCCCTATCTGTCCCTCTCTATCCCTATCCATCCCTCTCTATCTCTATCTGTCCCTCTCTATCCCTATGTATCCCTCTCTATCACTATGTATCCTTCTCTATCCCAATCTGTCCCTCTCTATCCCTCTCTATCCCTATCTGTTCCTCTCTATCCCTCTCAATCCCTATCTGTCCCTCTCTATCCCTCTCTATCCCTCTCTATCCCTATCTGTCCCTCTCTATCCCTCTCATACCCTATCTGTCCCTCTCTATCCCTCTCTATCCCTATCATACCATCTCTATCCCTCTCTATCCCTACCTGTTCCTCTCTATCCCTCTCAATCCCTATCTGTCCTCTCTATCCCTCTCTATCCCTCTCTATCCCTATCTGTCCCTCTCTATCCCTCTCATACCTATCTGTCCCTCTCTATCCCTCTCTATCCCTATCTTCCCTCTCTATCCCTCTCTATCCCTATCTGTCCCTTTCTATCCCTCTCTATCTCTCTCTATCCCTCTCTATCCCTATCTGTCCCTCTCTATCCCTATCTATCCCTCTCTATCCCTATCTGTCCCTCTCTATCCTTATCTATCCCTCTCTATCCCTCTCTGACCCTCTCTATCCCTCTCTATCCCTATCTATCCCTCTCTTTCCCTATGTTGCCCTTTGTATCTCTCTCTGACCCTCTCTATCCCTCTCTATATCTGTCTGTCCCTCTCTATCCCTATATGTCTCTTTCTATCCCTATCTGTCCCTCTCTATCCCTATCTATCCCTCTGTATCCCTCTCTGACCCTCTGTATCCCTCTCTATCCCTATCTATCCCTCTCTATCCCTATCTGCCCCTCTCTATCTCTCTCAGTCCCTCTCTATCCCTCTCTATCCCTATCTATCCCTTTCTATCCCTCTCGTCCCTCCTATCCCTATCTGTCTCTATCTCTATGTCCCTCTCTATCCCTCTCTGTCCCTCTCTATCCCTCTCTGTCCCTCTCTATCCTCTCTATCCCTATCTGTCCCTCTCTATCCCTCTCTATCCCTAATCTGTCCCTCACTATCCCTCTTATCCCTCTCTACCCCTCTCTATTTCCTATCTGTCCCTCTCTATCCCTATCTGTCTCTCTCTCCCCCTCTCTGTCCCTCTCTCCCCCTCGTAATCCCTATCTGTCCCTCTCTATCCCTCTCTATCCATATCTGTCCCTCTCATCCCTATCTATCCCTCTCTATCCCTGTCTGTCCCTCTCTATATCTATCTGTCCCTCTCTATCCCTCTCTGTCCTCTCTATCCTTCTTTATATCCCTGTCTGTCTCTCTCTATCCTTCTCTATCCCTATCTGTCCCTCTCTATCCCTCTCTATATCTCTCTATCCCTCTCTATCCCTATCCTGTCCCTCTCTATTTCTATCTGTCCTCTCTATCCCTCTCTATTCCTATCTAATCCCTCTCTATCCCTATCTGTCCCTCTCTATCCCTATCTAACCCTCTCTATCCCTATCTATCTCTCTCTATCCCTATCTGTCCCTCTCTATCCTTATCTATCCATCTCTTTCCCTATCTGTCCCTCTCTATCCCTATCTATCCCTGCCTATCCCTATCTGTCCCTCTCTATCCCTCTCTATCCCTCTCTATCCCCTATCTCTCCCTCTCTATCCCTATCTGTCCCTCTCTATCCCTATCTATCCCTCTCTATCCCTATATGTCCCTCTCCATCCCTATCTGTCCCTATCCGTCCCTCTCTGTCCCTCTCTATCCCTATCTTTCCCTCTCTATCCCTATCTGTCCTACTCTATTCCTCTCTATCCTTCTCTATCCCTTTCTATCCCTCTCTATCCCTGTCTGTTCTTCTCTTTCCCTCTCTATCCCTGTCTATCCCTCTCTATCCCTATCTATCCCTCTCTATCCCTATTTGTCCCTCTCTATTCCTATCTATCCCTCTCTTTCCCTATCTGTCCCTCTCTATCCCTCTCTATCCCTGTATATCCCTGTCTATCCCTATCTGTCCCTCTATATCCCTCTCTATCCGTCTATTCCCATCTCTCCCTCTCTATCCCTATCTGTCCCTCTCTTTCCCTATCTAATCCCTCTCTATCTCTCTCTGTCCCTCTCTATCCCTATGTATCCCTCTCTATCACTATGTATCCCTCTCTATCCCTATCTGTCCCTCTCTATCCCTCTCTATCCCTATCTGTTCCTCTCTATCCCTCTCAATCCCTATCTGTCCCTCTCTATCCCTCTCTATCCCTATCTGTCCCTCTCTATCCCTCTCTATCCCTATCTATCCTCTCTATCCCTCTCTATCCCTCTTTTACCCTCTCTACCCTATCTGTCCTCTCTATCCCTCTCAATCCTATCTGTTCCCTCTCTATCCCTCTCCATACCCTATCGTCCTCCTATCCTCTCTATCCCTATCTGTCCCTCTCTATCCCTCTCTATCCCTATCTGTCCCTCTCTATCCCTCTCTATCCCTATCTGTCCCTTTCTATCCCTCTCTATCTCTCTCTATCCCTCTCTATCCTTATCTGTCCCTCTCTATCCCTATCTATCCCTCTCTATCCCTATATGTCCCTCTCTATCCTTTATCTATCCCTCTCTGACCCTCTCTATCCTCTCTATCCCTATCTATCCCTCTCTATCCCTCTGTATCCCTATCTGTCCCTCTCTATTTCTCTCTATCCCTATCTGTTCCTCTCTATCCCTCTTAATCCCTATCTGTCCCTCTCTATCCCTCTCATACCCTATCTGTCCCTCTCTATCCCTCTCTATCCCTATCTGTCCCTCTCTATCCCTCTCATACCCTATCTGTCCCTCTCTATCCCTCTCTATCCCTTACTTTCCCTCTTTATCCCTCTCTATCCCTATCTGTCCCTTTCTATCCCTCTCTATCTCTCTCTATCCCTCTCTATCCTTATCTGTCCCTCTCTATCCCTATCTATCCCTCTCTATCCCTATCTGTCCCTCTCTTTCCTTATCTATCTCTCTCTGACCCTCTCTATCCCTCTCTATCCCTATTTATCCCTCTCTATCCCTATATTGCCCTCTCTATCTCTCTCTGTCCCTCTCTATCCCTCTCTATCCCTGTCTGTCCCTCTCTATCCTTATATGTCCCTTTCTATCTCTATCTGTCCCTCTCTATCCCTATCTATCCCTCTCTATCCCTCTCTGACCCTCTGTATCCCTCTCTATCCCTATCTATCCCTGTCTATCCCTATCTGCCCCTCTCTATCTCTCTCAGTCCCTCTCTATCCCTCTCTATCCCTATCTGTCCCTTTCTATCCCTCTCTATCCCTCTCTATCCCTATCTGTCTCTCTCTATCTCTATCTGTCCCTCTCTATCACTCTCTATCCATATCTGTCCCTCTTTATCCCTATCTATCCCTATCTGTCCCTCTCTATCCCTATCTGTCCCTCTCTATCCCTCTCTGTCCCTCTCTATCCTTCTCTATCCCTGTCTGTCCCTCTCTATCCTTCTCTATCCCTATCTGTCTCTCTCTATCCCTCTTATCTCTCTCTATCCCTCTCTATCCCTATCTGTCCCTCTCTATCCCTATCTGTCCCTCTCTATCCCTCTCTATCCCTATCTATCCCTCTGTATCCCTATCTGTCCCTCTCTATCCCTATCTAACCCTCTCTATCCCTCTCTATCCCTATCTATATCTCTCTATCCCTATCTGTCCCTCTCTAATCCTTATCTATCCATCTTTTCCCTATCTGTCCCTCTCTATCCCTCTCTATCCCTATCTATCCCTGCCTACCCTATCTGTCCCTCTCTATCCCTCTCTATCTCTATCCCTCTCTATCCGTATCTCTCCCTCTCTATCCCTATCTCTCCCTCTCTATCCATCTAACTCTCTATCCCTATATGTCCCCCTCTCTATCCTCCTATCCCTATCTATCCCTCCTCTAATCCCTATCTGTCCCTCTCTATCCCTATCTAACCCTCTCTATCCTATCTATCCCTCTCTATCCCTATCTGTCCCTCTCTATCCCTATCTATCTCCTCTCTATCCCTATCTGTCCCTCTTCTTATCCCTATCTAACCCTCTCTATCCCTATCTATCCCTCTCTATCCTAATCTGTCCCTCTCTATCCCTACTAACCCTCTAATCCCTATCTATCCCTTCTATCCCTATCTGTCACCTCTCTATCCCTCTATCTCTATCCCTCTCTATCCGTATCTCTCCCTCTCTTACCCTATCTCTCCCTTCTATCCTAACTATACCTCTCTATCCCTAAATGTCCCTCTCCATCCCCATCTGTCCCTATCCGTCCCTCTCTGTCCCTCTCTATCCCTATCTGTCACTACTCTATTCCTCTCTATTCTTCTTATCCCTATCTATCCCTACTCTATCCCTGTCTGTTCTTCTCTTTCCCTCCTATCCCTATCTATCCCTACTATCCCTCCTTATCCCTATTTTCCCTCTCTATTCCATCTATCCCTCTCTATCCCTATCTGTCCCTCTCTATCCCTCTCTGTCCCTCTCTATCCTTCTCTATCCCTGTCTATCCCTCTGTATCCCTCTCTATCCCTATCTGTCCCTCTCTATCCCTCTCTGTCCCTCTCTGTCCCTCTCTAATCCTTCTCTACCCCTGTCTATCCCTCTCTATCCCTCTCTATCCCATCTGTCCCTCCTATCCGTCTTTATCCCTCTCTATCCCTAGCTGTCCCTCTGTATCCCTATCTGTCCCTCTCTATCCCTCTCTATCCCTATCTATCCCTCTCTATCCCTATCTATCCCTCTCTATCCCTATCTGTCCCTCTCTATCCTATCTAACCCTCTCTATCCCCTATCTATCCCTCTCTATCCCTATCTGTCCCTCTCTATCCCTATCTATCCCTCTCTATCCCTATCTATCCCTCTCTATCCCTATCTAACCCTCTCTATCCCTATCTATCCCTCTCTATCCCCTATCTGTCCCTCTCTATCCCTATCTAACCACTCTCTATCCCTATCTATCCCTCTCTATCCCTATCTGTCCCTCTCTATCCCTATCTAACCCTCTCTATCCCTATCTATCCCTCTCTATCCCTATCTGTCCCTCTCTATCCCTATCTAACCCTCTCTATCCCTATCTATCCCTCTCTATCCCTATCTATCCCTCTCTATCCCTATCTGTTCCCTCTCTATCCCTATCTAACCCTCTCTATCCCTATCTATCCCTCTCTATCCCTATCTACCCCTCTATCCCTATCTATCCCTCTCTATCCCTATCTATCCCTCTCTATCCCTATCTGTCCCTCTCTATCCCTATCTAACCCTCTCTATCCCTATCTATCCCTCTCTATCCCTATCTATCCCTCTCTATCCCTATCTATCCCTCTCTATCCCTATCTATCCCTCTCTATCCCTATCTACCCTCTCTATCCTATCTATCCCTCTCTATCCCTAACTAACCCTCTCTATCCCTATCTATCCCTCTCTATCCCTATCTATCCCTCTCTAACCCTATCTAACCCTCTCTATCCCTATCATCCCTCTATCCTACTCCCTCTCTAACCCTACTACATCCCATCTAACCCTCTAGCCCTATATCCCCTACCCTATCTATCCCTCTCTATCCCTACTACCCTCCTATCCCTACTATCCCTCTCATCCCATCTACCCACTCTATCCCTATCTATCCCTCTCTACTCCCATCTCACCCTCTCTATCCCTATCTAAACCTCTCTATCCCTATCTATCCCTCTCTACCCTATCACCCTCTCTACCCTATCTAACCCTCTCATATCCCTATCTACCCTCTCACCTACATCCCTCATCTACTAACCTCTCTATCCCTATCTATCCCTCTCTATCCACTATCAACCCTCTCATCCCTATCTATCCCCTCTCTATCCCTATCTAACCCTCTCTACCCTATCTATCCCTCTATCCATCTACCCTCTCTATCCCTATCATGTCCCTCTCTATCCCATCTAACCCTCTCTATCCCTACTATCCCTCACCTACCCTATCTATCCCTCTCTATCCCTAATCTATCCCTCTCTATCCCTATCTAACCCTCCTACCCTATCTAGTCCTCTCTATCCCTATACCCTCTCTATCCCTATCTATCCCCTCTATCCCTATCTGTCCCTCTCTATCCCTATAACACCCTCTCTATCCCTATCATATCCCTCTCTATCCCTATCTATCCCTCTCTATCCCTATCTATCCCTCTCTATCCCTATCTATCCCTCTCTATCCCTATCTATCCCTCTCTATCCCTATCTATCCCTCTCTATCCCTATCTATCCCTCTCTATCCCTATCTAACCCTCTCTATCCCTACTAAACCCTCTCTATCCCTATCTATCCCTCTCTAACCCCATCTACCCTCTCTATCCCTATCTAACCCTCTCTATCCCCATCTATCCCCCTCTATCCCCTATCTATCCCTCTCTATCCCTATCTAACCCTCTCTATCCCCATCTATCCCCTCTATCCCTATCTATCCCTCTCTATCCCTATCTATCCCTCTCTATCCCTATCTATCCCTCTCTATCCTTATCTGTCCCTCTCTATCCCTATCTAACCCTCTCTATCCCTATCTATCCCTCTCTATCCCTATCTATCCCTCTCTATCCTTATCTGTCCCTATCTATCTTTGTCTATCTCTATCTATCCCTCTCTATCCCTATCTATCCCTCTCTGTCCCTATCTATCCCTCTCTATCCTTATCTGTCCCTTTCTATCTTTGTCCCATCTCTATCTATCCCTCTCTAATCCTATCTATCCCTCCTTCCCTATCTATCCCTCTCTATCCCTACTAAACCCTCTCTATCCCTATCTATCCCTCTCTAAACCCTATCTACCCTCTCTATCCTTATTCTGTCCCTCTCTATCCCTATCAACCCTCTCTATCCCTATCTATCCCTCTCTATCCCTCTCTATCCCTATCTATCCCTCTCTGTCCCTATCTATCCTCTCTACCCATCTATTCCCTCTCTATCCTATCTATCCCTCTCTATCCCTATCTATCCCTCTCTATCCCTATCTATCCCTCTCTATCCCTATCTATCCCTCTCTATCCCTATCTATCCCTCTCTATCCTTTTCTTCCCCTCTCTATCCCATCTAACCCTCTCTATCCCCTATCATCCCTCTCTATCCCTATCTATCCCTCTCTATCCCTTATCTGCCCTCTCTATCCCCCATCTATCCCTCTCTATCCCCCCTCTATCCCTCTCTATCCCTATCTATCCCTCTCTGTCCCTATCTAATCCCTCTCTATCCCTATCTATCCCCTCTATCCCTATCTATCCTCTCTATCCCTATCTATCCCTCCCCTATCCCTATCTATCCCTCTCTATCCTTTTCTGTCCCTCTCTATCCCTATCTAACCCTCTCTATCCCTATCTATCCCTCTCTATCCCTATCTATCCCTCTCTATCCCTATCTGTCCCTCTCTATTCCTATCTATCCCTCTTGTCCCTCTATCCTTCTCTATCCCTATCTAACCCTCTCTAAACCCTATCTGTCCCTCTCTATCTCTATCCTCCCTCTTTGTCCCTCTCTAACCTTCTCTATCCCTATCTATCCCTCTCTATCTCCTATCTCTATCTGTTTTCTCTTTCCCTCTCTATCCATATCATCCCTCTCTATCCTCTCTATCACTATCTGTCCCACCCTATCCCATCTCTCCCCCTCTATCCCTAATTTGTCCCTCTCTACCCTTTTCCCTCTCTATCCCTAATTTTTCCCTCTCAAAACCCCATATGTCCCTCTCTATCCCCTATCCTCTCATCCCTCTAACCCTATTTTCTCCCTCTCCCATCCCTATCTTTCCCTCTCCCCTATCTATCCCTCTCTATCCCTATCTGTCCCTCTCTATCCCTATCTTTACCTGTCTGTCCCTATTCTTCCTTTTCATCCTTATCTATCCCTATCTATCCCTCTCTATCCCTCTCTTTCCCTATCTGACCCTCTCTATCCCTCTCTATCTCTATCTATCCCTGTCTATCCCTATCTGTCCCTCTTTATACCTCTCTATCCCTCTCTATCCCTGTCTATCCCTATCTGTCCTACTCTATCCCTCTCTATCCTTCTCTATCCCTATCTATCCCTCTCTATCCCTCTCTATCCCTATGTGTTCTTCTCTTTCCCTCTCTATCCCTCTCTATCCCTATCTAACCCTCTCTATCCCTATCTATCCGTCTCTATCCATCTATGTCCTTATTTATATCTATCTGTCCCTCTCTATCCCACTTTATCCCTTTTCCATCCCTCTTAATCCATAATAATCAGTGTCTATCCCTGTGTACTGCTCCCCTCACCCTCAGGAAGGTGGGGGGGGGGAGCTGTCACCACCAATTAACACCCTCCCCCCCCTCCCCCCCCCCCCCTCCCTCCTGGGTCAGTGTCTGCATTGTTGCAACCCTTCCCCCTCACTCACCCCTTAGATACCCCCTAAGGGGTGCTGACTGGCTGGCTTACCCCCCTTAGCAACCCCCCCTCCCATGGTAGGGGAGGGGAGGGGGGTTGCGGTCAACCAGCGGTTTATTGGTGTTGTGATGTGGGTTTATATCTGTTTTGACCGGTAATTAGCCTTGCAATACCCCCCTCCACCCCCTACCCCTCAAGAGGGGGGTGAGGCCCCTGGGAGTGTAGAGGAGGGGGTGTGGCCCCCTAAAAGGGGGGGTTGGTGCTTCCCCTCTTTGATGATATAATGTTTCAAGACTTGGGGGGGAGAGGGAAGGGGATGGGGGTGGGGGAGAGGTCAGGGGGAAGGGAGAGGGACATCAGGGGGGAGGGGGCGCCTCTCCCCTCCTGTCAGTCATCACCCTACACATATATATTACACCCCAGTGACCCCCTGTCAGCCTGATAGTCCACTATCAGCTACCATTGTAGTCTGATAGTCCACTATCAGCTGCCATTGTAGTCTGATAGTCCACTATCAGCTACCATTGTAGTCTGATAGTCCACTATCAGCTACCATTGTAGTCTGATAGTCTGCTATCAGCTGCCATTGTAGTCTGATAGTCCACTATCAGCTACCATTGTAGTCTGATAGTCCGCTATCAGCTGCCATGTAGTCTGATAGTCCACTATCAGCTACCATTGTAGTCTGATAGTCCACTATCAGCTACCATTGTAGTCTGATAGTCTGCTATCAGCTGCCATTGTAGTCTGATAGTCCACTATCAGCTACCATTGTAGTCTGATAGTCCGCTATCTGCTACCATTGTAGTCTGATAGTCCACTATCAGCTGCCATTGTAGTCTGATAGTCCACTATCAGCTACCATTGTAGTCTGATAGTCTGCTATCAGCTGCCATTGTAGTCTGATAGTCCACTATCAGCTACCATTGTAGTCTGATAGTCCACTATCAGCTGCCATTGTAGTCTGATAGTCCACTATCAGCTACCATTGTAGTCTGGTAGTCCACTATCAGCTACCATTGTAGTCTGATAGTCCACTATCAGCTACCATTGTAGTCTGATAGTCCGCTATCATGTACCATTGTAGTCTGATAGTCCACTATCAGCTACCATTGTAGTCTGATAGTCCACTATCAGCTACCATTGTAGTCTGATAGTCCACTATCAGCTACCATTGTAGTCTGATAGTCCACTATCAGCTACCATTGTGTCTGATAGTCCACTATCAGCTACCATTGTAGTCTGATAGTCCACTATCAGCTACCATTGTAGTCTGATAGTCCACTATCAGCTACCATTGTAGTCTGATAGTCCACTATCAGCTACCATTGTAGTCTGATAGTCCCACTATCAGCTACCATTGTAGTCTGATAGTCCACTATAAGCTACCATTGTAGTCTGATAGTCCACTATCAGCTACCATTGTAGTCTGATAGTCCACTATCAGCTACCATTGTATTCTGATAGTCCACTATCAGCTACCATTGTAGTCTGATAGTCCACTATCAGCTGCCATTGTAGTTGATAGTCCCCTATCAGCTACCATTGTAGTCTGATAGTCCACTAAACAGCTACCCCTTGTAGTCTGATAGTCCACTATCAGCTAACCCTTGTAGTCTGATAGTCCGCTATCATGTACCA
>NW_026467607.1:0-13055 GCF_026875155.1 Cherax quadricarinatus
AATTCCCACTATGGGGTAAAAATATAGCTTTTAAAATGCTTTTCTTTTTGTGTAATTATTCCCCTATTCTTTCTTTCAAGGCTAGTTGCTGAAAGACTTGATATTAACAGATTCTTTTGTCTCAGGATAAATCCTTTTCACTAAGCTCTCCCAGCCAAAGCATTTTTTTTTTTGTTTTGTTCCTCTGGAACATTGACGGTTTTTAACAACAAATTCACATGCTGCTGATATACGTAGTATATGAACATTTTATTAGATTTACTTTGAGGTGGGTGTCCATCCCTTTAAACTTTTCTGCTAACAAAATAAGCTTGTTGGAATTATCCTTAACCAAGCTTTTATTTGACTCTTACTGAAGTACTCAATGACAGTGTTCTTTAGGAACTTTTATTTAATGGTAGTTTGCCTGACTAAAGATGTATCATATTTGATTCCTTAAAGGCATTATTAGGGAGACAACATTTCATATGCTTTTGTCATTTTGTAATTTTGGTATGAGCTGGATACTTCTGTGATACTGTACCCTAGGAAGAGGTGCTCAAAAGTACGAGCTTAAGCATTCAATTATTATACAAGTGTGTGTTAGACTAGAGTGGATGTGAATCATCCATAGGATTTGACTTGCAGGGTACTATCAAAGATGAGTCACCCCTCCTAGGCATACATTGAGAGTAGCTGTAGTATATTATTTCATTCTGTGTATGAATTTCAGTTTGAATGGGCATGGCAGCATCCTGACCGAAGTCGTCGCTTGCAGAATTTAGACCGTAAAGGAATAAATGGACAGCAGTATAATTTCCGCCTGCAGGTCTTAGCCCACATGTTACGTGCAAAACCCTGGTCCCGCCTTCCTCTTACTGTTAGATGGCTGAAGCAGGAATACATGAAAGAGTTTCCTGTGAGTGGTGTTACTGAAAATATCCAATACAGTACAGCCTCTTCTTACATAACGACGGAATTCCGTTCCTGAGACCATGTTGTTAAATAAATTTGTCACTAAATGAGGAACGTACTATAATGGTAGTGAGTTTGTGTCATCCTCTTTGATATTGTTTTAATGTCACCTTTGCACCACTTATAACATTTCTGGTATATTTTTAAATGTTTATACAGTAGTGTACTGTACATAGGTACCCTGAGTATCGTACAGCTCCCAACTCCAACAGTTATGTAAATGTATTATTGTAAGTGCTTTTGTAAGTGTATTTTTGGGGTCTGAAATGGACTAATCTAATTTACATTATTCTTTATGGGAACAAATTCATTCGGTAACGGCACTTGAACAGCCTTCTGAAACTCGGGGTACCACTGTATATTGAAATAAACAGAATAGAGGAAATCACCTCTAATATACATTATTTAGGTATGAATACTGATCAGAGAGCCCACATATAAACTAAAATAATGTAGATCTTAATATTACGGATTGCGAAAAGGATTTAGGAGTTCTGTTTAGCAGTAATCTAAAACCAAGACAACAGTGCATTAGTGTTTGCAATAAAGCTAACAGAATCCTTGGCTTCATATCTAGAAGTATAAATAATAGAAGTCCTCAGATTGTTCTTCAACTCTATATATCCTTGGTTAGGCCTCATATAGATTATGCTGCACAGTTCTGGTCACCGTATTACAGAATGGATACAAATGCACTAGAAAACGTACAAAGGAGGATGACAAAGCTGATCCCATGTATCAGAAATCTTCCTATGAGGATAGACTGAAGGCCCTGAATCTGCACTCTTTCGAAAGGCATAGAATTAAGGGGGATATGATCGAGGTGTATAAATGGAAAACAGGAATAAATAAAGGGGATGTAAAATAGCGTGCTGAAAATTTCCAGCCAAGACAGGACTCACAGCAATGGTTTCAAGTTGGAAAAAATTCAGGAAGGATATAGGAAAGCACTGGTTTGGTAACAGAGTTGTGGATGAGTGGAAACAAACTCCCAAGTACAGTTATAGAGGCTAAAACATTGTGTAGTTTTTAAAAATAGGTTAGATAAATACATGAGTGGGTGTGAGTTGGACCTGACTAGCTTGTGCTACTAGGTCTGATGCTTTGCTCCTTCCTTAAGAGGAAGTGACCTGACTAGGTGGGTCATTGGGCTGATCCAGGAGGGGGGGACGTGGACCTGCTTCGCATGGGTCAGTAGGCCTGCTGCAGTGTTCTTTCTTATGTTCTTAAGATGTACCTGAATCTTGCATGTTTATGAGACAGAAAAAGACACTAGTAATCCTACCATCATGTAAAACAATTACAGGCTTCCATTTTACACTTGCTTGGCAGGACAGGAGTGCCTCCCTGGGTGGTTGCTGTCTACCAACCCACTGCCTTCAATTATTATCATTTTTATTTTAACACTGGCTGTCTCCCACCAAGGTAGACTGACCCAAAAAAAGAAACACTAACTATCATTCACTCTTGAAAATTTTAGACACATGTGCAACATCTGGGTATCTTTATTGTAGACGTTTTGCAACCAGTGGCTTTATCAATACAAATTCTAGAACATGACTTGATGACAGTAGAACTATTTACAAAAGATGAGGTAATCAGTCCCTCAGCCTTAAAGTTGGGGTTAAGAACACCATAGTCGTGAAGATTTTAGACCACAGGCAAGAAGGTTGCTGCTTTTATATGGCAAAGAGGGAGACATAGCACGTAGGCGGAACCCCCAGTGGAAGAGGTCATACCGGGGCAGGGGTTAGTGGTGGTGGGTGGGGGTATCATAGTCGCAGTAATAGTAGTCAAAGTAGTAGTAGCAGCAGCAGTGTAAAGAGGTAATGTGAGTCCTCAACAAGATTCCACGATGCACAGTGCTGACAAGTTGTACTGAACGGGTAAAAAATCGGAAATTTTGAAAAATTTAGCACATGCATACGGGGGTATCTTATTGTAACTTTCCCCAACCAGGGGCTTTATCATTCACTCCCTCACGCTTCCCAGAGGCATGCACACATTACAGTTCAAACCCTTCCAAACTGAAAATACCCATATTTTTTATCTTCTACTGCTACAGTCCATCCCTTTTAACCAAAACCCCTTTGGGGGCCTGTTTTGTTTTGTTTTTTCGGGCCTACATAATAAGCAGCTTCTTCACACAGCGTATTCTATTCAAAAATTGATGGACTGATCACTTTGGCTCAAGGCGAGGACTGATTACCTCAAACTCCTCCTTTTTTCCCCATTCTCCTTTGTATGACTGTGAAGCACGTGGGTGAACGTTTTCCCCCCTTTAAAAATACCCAAGTGTTGCCCATTGTTAATTTTCAAAATTTCATCTCTGACCATTCACTACATCCCTGTCTGACACTGCAACATTTGGATCTTAACACAGGAATTTTTTCCTTGCCTAACCTTGAGCATGACCACTTCCACATTGGACAAATGTATACCATCTACGACTGCTGTACCCCTCCACCATATACATTAAGCAAATTCTTTACATATGCGGGATTCATTTAAAATTGATGGGCTATCACATCGACCAAGGCTGAGGGATGATTCCCCAAAAATATGTTCTTCACCATTCTCCTTTGTATGGGCTGTTAGGCCACTGTGTGGCAAATGTTTCCTCATTAAAGATACCCAAGGTTTTCACATGTGTCCAATTTTTCAACATTCAATAGGTTTTTACTGCTATCTCTATATTTTCAATAAATGGACAAATTAAGCACAGTGTTCAAAACAGTGACCATATCATTTAGTTTTTTACATCATCTGTGTCTCTCCCAAACTGCCAGAAGTTATCTTAATTTTTATTGCCCTTTCAGGCAGGAATGGGGCCTCCATCCACATGCTTTGCTTTTGGCCTGTAAAGCCTTCTAAAAGGGAAAACCAGAAGAAACCATGAGTCCTACAGAGGTGATTCCCCTGTGTCTTTTCTGCAAGGGTTTAGTAAAAAAAAGTCAATTAAAAAGGTAATTATCTGAGGGCTTCATTTGCATCATTTTTTGGGGGTGAAAATAAATGTGACTTGTTAATTTATCCAGATTCTAGAAAGTAAAATATAAAACAAATACATATATATATAAATAAATAACTGGAACTAAAAACTTGGCTGTCAGTTTGAGAACAAGATACGAAAAGAACTTCAACCCAATTTTATTGATTAAGAGAGGAAAATTGTACCATCACTCGATCTTCATCATTCATCATGCAGGAGGACCACATTTAAGGGGCATCCAACAAAATAAGCAACTCTTGGGGATGTCACCACCACCCGGTGTGGTGAGTTACAACATCTCTGGGGGGGGTTAACCCTTTGACGTCGAAGGGCCAAATCCTGAAGTTGCTTCGGGTTTCGAAAAATATTCGAAAAAAAAAAAATTATTTTTTCTTATGAAAATTTTTAAATTATTTTTCGTTGTTTTAGCCCCAAAAAAAAAATTTTTTCCCACAAAAATTCCCGAGTATGAGCCTGAAGTTTGCTGAAATTGATCTCTGGCGGCAACAGCGCGACTGCCCTCACCCGTAAATTTTTTTACTTGTATTCGATGGTTTCTTTTTTTTTTTTCACTTTTTATTTTTTCCCACATAACTTTTTGGCCCTGTGAGCCCAAATTTTGGCAATTTTTCAAATATAACCTTGAATGTAACACAATTTAAAAAAAACATCGTATATTAAAATGTTCCCCTAAAACTTGTTTACCAAACAAACAATGTAAATAAAGTTTATTACGATTGTTTAAATATAATACATATGTAAAATCACGGGACACTTTATTAGAGGCGCAGTTTTTGGGGAAAATTTTTTTAAAACAGGGTAAACACAATGGTTTTGT
Organism: Cherax quadricarinatus; assembly: GCF_026875155.1. Lineage (NCBI taxonomy): Eukaryota > Metazoa > Arthropoda > Malacostraca > Decapoda > Parastacidae > Cherax > Cherax quadricarinatus. Next base: position 4,785 of record NW_026467607.1, read on the forward strand.
CTTACACTCCTCACACATAAAAGAGTGTCTCGCTTTTTTTGTTGGCTTTTTTGGGGTATGTCCACAGAAAAACCCTCTTCGGGCTTTTTTTCTTGGCATATAGCAGGCAGGGGTAGGGGGTAGGATACCAGGCCTCAGACGAGAGGACATGTGTTATAATTTCGGGGGCGCGGTCTATTGCAGGTGTTTTTCGGGGTACTTGAATATTTTTTTTCTGTGATGACAAACAAAATTCACCATTTTTGGGTTTGTTCTTGGCCCTTCACTTATACATATTATAAGCATCAGATGGAAATGTCAAGAAGAGGGAAAACAGTTTTTATGTACCACTTAAAAACTCTTGCAAACACAGTCAGAAAAACCCAATCTCCCTGTCACATTTGTCCACTAACGCTATTGAGGTTTTAACCATCCAGCGCGGGTTTTAAAATGGGTTTCTTTGGTCTCTTTTTGCTTGCCAGTCTCTACCTTTTCGTGGGGTGAACTGTGTCAGCAGTGGACACATTTTGTCATGCCCCGAAATCCCATGATTTATTGGCAGCAAACACCTGCACTTCACCTCTACGACGCCAGTTTAAACCTGGGCATATGTTTACGACTTCTACGCACTGTCCACACACACTGTCATGTCATCGCAAGAAATCACTGAGTATGGGGTTTGTTACCTTTTGTCAGTAATAAAATTGCCCCTTACCAAATAGGGCTCCATCATTGTTCTAACCACTTCACCAAATCCCCAGTAACCCCCGGAATCTTCCATTTTTTTTACCGCCATGTATACAATTATATCCAAAACCAACCAGTTTTGCAATCACACAGAAAAATAAACTTATACCAAAAGCGTTTCTTGCGGGGTATATACTGCTTGAAGAGACTTCCTTTGAAAAAAATCAAAGACTCGTCAAAACAAGCCCTAAGGAAAAAAATACATACAGCTTTTGTTTCGGGTACAAAACACACTTGATTATAAAACCCTGTCGTTCTTCCCTGGTTTTGTCTAAAAAGTGAACTACGAAAACTAAACAAAATCTATTCACGGGTATAATGTCACGGAAAGCGGGGGTTGAATCAGGCGGTTTGTCCCCCAAAAAGTGCTGCATTTTGCTTATCACATTGGATAAGCATTATTGGGCCAAAAAGAACAATACATCCTCCCACGTTGGTCCTTCCACTGGTGGCGGATTTTGGGTGACAGAATAGGTTTGCCAGGGTGTATCATGTAGTATTCTTTCCCTGACAATAATGTCCATCGGGGTTCATCGAAGAACAACTAAAAAGCATTCCATTCGGGGGTTTGTTCCAAGTGTACATGTGGCCGTATTCCACTTTTGTCCTTCATAAAAGCAGGGGGATTGGGGAACAAACTCGTCATCTGATGCCAAATCCCAATGCGGTCAGCGGTGCTTCGGATTTTTGTAATTTTTTGGGGTTGTGCGGGTTGTGGTTGGGTTTGTGAGGGTGGGGGTCGCCGAAGCATTGTAGTTGTCAAGTAGCAGCGGGGGCACTAGCGTGGCCCCTGCTGGGGTCCACAGACTCAGGGCACCGCACACCCCACCCCCCGCCTGCTGCCTCACTCCATCATTTATCCCCATCTAACAATATCGCATCTTCACTATCAGGACTGGTTGGGGGGCCAGGGATGTGCTACGGGGGCCCTTTCCCTTTTTGGGAAAAGGGCATTTTGGCACACACCAAAACCCATGCGACGCGTACTACTGCCGTTTTTCACGGGGGAATATTCACCCCACGTCACAAAAAAGTGTTTTTAAATCCCTTTAAAATCACTACATTTGCACTGCTCACATCTGAGTCTTTACAGGGAACAAATAGTTCCTTTTCTCCTGGTACAGGGTAATATGAACGAGCCCCCCTAGCACCAGAGGGGGATGTTGGGGGGTCAATTGGGTTTTCATCACTAATTATTTTATCCGGGTAATTTTTTTCTCGGTCAACCCGCTTCAAAAACCGGGGAATTCACTTTCACTGACCACATCACTGTTAGCTATCATTGGGGAAAAAAAAGACCTCCAACCCCCGAGGATGAGGAACTTTTTACCGCGGGGCATGGTGAAAATGGATCCAAATGGCGTTCCCAAAATGCACCCCTGAGTTCCCAATTTTTCACAGGGTCCCAACCCCGCCCACTGAACCCCATTCCTTCTGTGTAGGCCTACCACCCTCTCCCGCTCGATTTGAAGCCGCTAGAATTTATGCGTATAATACTCAAACACGGTATCCCCCAACGTACATATACGACCGCGACAGTCAAAGGTTTTAAATCCCCCCATCAGATTTTAACCCAAAACAAAATGTAAACTTTGCCAGATGGACAATGGTCATGCCAGCTTCATTTATATACTGAAATGTAAAAAATTAATAAATTAGAGACAATTCACTAAAAAAAGTTCAAAATTCAAAGTTTTTTATCCAGTGGTAATTACAAATCTTCGGGAAAAAAATATTTTGACTTTTCTAAATGTAAAAAAAAGCTTACCACTTAAGTTTTTTTTTTTTTTTTTTTTTTTTTTTTTTTTGGTGTGTGTGTGTGTGTGTGACCAAATTTAAATGTTTGAATAAAAAACCATTCATTTGACCGATATATATAGTATATATAATTTTTTTTTTTTTCAACAACCGGCCCATCCTACTAGGCGGGGTGGCCCAAAAAGAAAAACAAAAGTTTTCTTTTTAAATTTTAGTATCTATACAGGAAAAGGGATTACTAGCCCGTTTCCCGGCTTTTTAGTTGCTTCTTACGACATGCATGGTTACGGGGAAGTTTTCTGTTCCACTTCCCCCATGGAGATAATGGAAAAAAAAAAGATAAGAACTAGTAAGAAAAATAGAAGAAAACCCAAGGGTTTTTAATATATGCTTTACATGCCTGTAGTGTGACCTAATGTAATAAAGTACAAACCAACCAAAATCTTGCTGTTTATGAGACAAAAAAGACACCAGAAATCCCCACATGTAAAACAATTACGGGCTTTTTTTTACAATCATTGGGGATTGTATACCTCCCTGGGCATTGCTGTCCACCAACCTACTACTTGGGATGGTTATTTTTATAACCTTTTTTTTAAAAAGGGGGGGACCATAAGCCGGGGGAAGTCCTCAATTGACCAAAAAAGCTCCAGGGGTGGGCCCCATCATAAGACTAAGACCCACATCGGGAAACCTTGTCCTTTTTTCCTATAAACCCTTTACCAAACCTAACTTGTTATGTCCACACATTATTACTACCATTTCACCACCATCTTTGGGAAAAATTCATTACCATCGCACCCATCACAAACCTACTCCACCACCAATTTTTGTCAGCATAACCCTGCAACCATTTCTAACATTTTTACCACCACCACCACTAAAAACCCACATTTACCAGTACAGTCAACATTCACCCCCCACTCTACCACAAAATTATCAACACACTACACAACTACATACACTACCACAACCACTACCACATTTTTACTTGAATACCATTCCCCGGTCATTGCCACTGATTTTCTGTCAAATCACCCCTGCACCCCCAGTGCACATGAACCCCACATAAGATTTCATTCCCAAAATGATTACAGTTCATTGTTTACCAGCACCACTGAGGCATAAGAATTCCCATCCCGAAAATGGGAGACTTGCAATTCAAACACTTGTTTTCCTGATCAATTATAATCAAGGACAGGCAAAATTTTTGGCCAACCACAGGGTTTAAGGCTCAATCACTCTATTTAAATAACAATTAATCACATTGGCTGTCTTTAGCAAGATAGGGGAACCCAGAAAAGAAAACACTTCTTCTTCTTTTAAAAAACTGACCAATCCCCCGAAGCAGGGGGACAAACCCCCCCCCCCCCAAAAAAAAAAAAAAAAAAATTTCTCTTTTTTAAATTATAATGACACAGGAAAGGGGTTACTGCCCCCTTCTCCTGGGATTTTTTGTTGCCTCTTAGACACACTGGGTACAAGGGAAAATTCTGTTTCCCCTTCCCCATGGGGGATAAGGAAATAAACAAGAATGGGGAAACCCTCAAAATAAGAAAAAAACCCAGGGGGTCTTATAATATGCTTGTCAGCTTGGGGAGTGTATTTAATGTAAGTAGAAGTACAAACACAAAAAGACCCACAATCCTACCATCTGTAAAAAATTTTCAGGCTTCTGTTTTACACTCACTTGGGAGGGGGGGAATACTTTCCCCTTTGGGAGTTTCTGTCTCCCAACCTACACTTTGGAGAAAAAAAAAAAATTCACCATAATTCATTCAATAGCTGTCTTGAAAAGTGTAAAGACATCAAAATTTAAAAAACCCCCCAAATGAACATCCCAAAACCTGAATTATTACAATTGTTTATTATGAAATTTTTGCACATGATGTGCACACATCACCACCACAGTGAGGGAGGACTGCAAAGAGACCTGGACAGCTGGCATTGGGCCCCCAACTGGGTTCTCGAAACAAACCAGCCCAAAAGCAAAGCAGAAATTTGGGGGGGGCAAAGAAGATGCAGACGAGTATACTAGGTGGACAAAGACTACAGACCTCACTCAGGGAGAAAGACCTTGGGGGGACCATAAACCGACACATCACCGGAGGGGACACATCAAACCAAAAACCGCTGCAGCATACGGGCCCTGGGAAACCGAGAATACGTTCCGTACCTTAAAAAAGGGAAAGTTTAAACACTGTACACGGTTTGTTAGGCCCATACTGGTATGCAGCACCAGTCGGGAAACCCCCACCGGCAAGCACACAAAAGTTTGAGAAAGTACAAAGGTTTGCAAAAAGGCGTCCCAAGCTCAAGGGAATGTTGTACGGGGAAAGGTTAAAGGGAAAACGGATGAGAACTGGAGCAAAGGGGCAGGGGAGACAGATAACGACTACAAGATAAATGGGGGGGAAAGACAAGGTGGGGCAAGATGGATGTTCCGAGGGGGACCGGGGCAAGGGGGCACAAATGGGAAATAAGACTAGACGATCACAGGGACGTTTGGAATATTTTTTCAGTCATGAGTTGTCAGCAAAATGGGAATAGCCTGCAAGTGAAGTATGGAGGCAGGAACCATACATAGTTTTTTAAAAAGAGGTATGACAAAGCCAGGAAGCAGAAGAGAAGATCCATACGATCGTGAAAAGGGGGGCCCGGGGCTGAGTTTGACCCCTGCAACCACAATTAGGGGTACAATTAGGTGAGTACACAAAACACACACACACACCATTTCCAAACTCACACATACACTCCCCCCCCCCCCCCACCGACATCTCACTCCCTTCACCTGATCCCTCCCCCCCTCTTTTACCCCCCCTTTCCCACCTCTCCCCCCTTCCCCTCCCCTCTCCCCCCTCACCCCCCTTCTGCACTCTCCTTCCCCCCCCCCCCTTCCCACTACTCTCCCACATAGCCACAGTTCCTCCCTTACCCCCCCACCCCAACTCTGACAACACAAAACTAACCAACATACAAATTTCTAGTTTCCCACCTGAGGCAATCAGGTAAAACAAAAAAAGGGTTGCCAGAGAGAACAAGAAAAACCAAGGGACAGGAGGAGGAAACTGCAAAAAAAGATTGGGCAGCAGGCTCACAAAAAAAGGGGAAAATGGGAATGGGGGAAAAAAAACTAGAAAATTGCATGAGAATGGAAAAAAAGGGAAAAGAAAAGCAGGAAGGGAGGGGCAAGTCAAAGCAGAGAGGCCGGATACAGAGTTTTTGAAGAGGAAAATGAAAAAACTAAAAAGCCTAAAAAAATAAAGAACAATTTTTGGGGTTTACAACAAGACTGCTACCCAGTCACAAATAAGTAGTGGGAAAGAAGGGGCAAAACACATTGAACTCAATCAGTGGAGAATATAGAAATAAAAACTAAGCTATAGTGGAGGCCCTAACAGACCACAGCGAGCCCCGGAAAGCCGAGAAGGGAAAAAGACAGGCCACTGAGGGCCCAAATACATTATAGTGAAAAAAAAAGAAGGGAAAGGGGAAAACGCAATGGAGGAAACAAAATTTAATGAGGGGGAAAACACAGGGGTTGCAGTGGGAGAATGAAAGGGTGAGGTCAGTCTTTGTTAGGGCTCCCGGAATTGAAGGGGAAAAATAGGGAAGCCAAAAACAAGGGGAAAAAAAAAAAATGAAAGCATCATGAAAGCAATGAAAGACGACTGACCCCGCTGGAAAATTTTTGGGAATAGGGGGGGATGTAAAAAAAAAAAACCCGGGGCCCTGAAAGTGACCTCAAGGCAGAATGACTCGGAACAGGACCGCAGGAGAAAACACAATTAAGGGACATGCCCAAAACGGGAAAGGTGTATTTTGCCCGGCAGAACACAAGCAAAAGGCAAAAAAAGAGGAGATGGTACAAAGGCGAAAGGAAAAGAGAGGGATGGGAAGACAGGAGATCCCCGACACGAAAATCAAATACGCCTCCCTCACAATTCATAGAAGCCTCCCAACCAGGGCAACCCCCGTGCAACCAAAAACTTAAACCAAAACCCCTGCCCCCTCCAAGCCCCACCCCCTCACTACAAACTCCACCCCAAGAACCACCCATAGTTTTTTTTAGGTCTCCCACTTCCCCAACCCCAATACACCCCCCAGACCCCAAACTTAGAAAAGAAGGGGGGTGTGGTATACAAAAGCAGATGGAATAACAAAAAAGTATGAGGATGGCACGAAAAAATCAAGGAGACATCCCCAGACTAATACACTCACAGAAACAAAACTCACCCGAAAAATAACAATTCAATCTTTCCAACCGATATCAAATCCTCAGGGGAAAAACAGAGGGGAGAGGGGGAGGAGGGGTTTGGGGACTTTTTAAAAACCCGTGGGGGGTTTTAAAAATGGGGAAAGGAATGGATGGCATGGGCGAAAGGGCATTATAGGAAAATCCAGCTGAGGGGCATAAGGTGATAATTGAGTAATGTAAACCCACCCGAACTGCAGGAGGCCAGAGAAGAATAGATGAGAGCAACAGAGCAAAAGGGGCGACCACTACCGAGGTGGCCAGGGGAGCCACAGGGGGGGAGCAAAGTTACTAGTTATGGGTGATTTAATCACAAAGGGATTGACGGGAAAACCTGGACCCCCGGGGTCCCCAAAAAATGGAGACCAAAATGAGGATGTGGTACGGAAAAAACCCATCAAACAACATGTTTAGAGACACTACCAAGAGAGAGGAAGGAGAACCACAAAAACTGGACCCTTTTATTCACCTTGAGTATTCGGACATCGAGGATATCTTTTTAAAGGGGCCCCCGGGGGCTAGTGACATGTGGTTCTGTGCTTCGACACTAGTTGAGCTCCAATAGAGAGCAGCGGAAAGGGTTGGGGAAAAACCCAAACTACAAAAGGGGGGAATACTCAGGCTTGAGGAACTTCTTTCAAACTTCATTTGGGAGGGAACGACAGGAAAACCGTACAAAAAAGATGGGGCATTGGGAACAAAATCAAAGGAGGCAGAGGAGAGGTTTTTTCCCAAGGGAAACAGAAAAAAATGGGGAAAAACAGAACGAGTCCTTTGGGTTTACCCAAAGTGTAGGGAGGCAAAAAATAGGGGGTACTAGAAATGGAAAAGGGCAGAAACAGAGAAAAACAGGAAAAAAAAGGGAATTTGCCAAGAGCCAAAAAAATGCACAGATAAAAGCGAGGGTCAGCGGGAATAAAAGAAAATGCATAGCATCGAAAGTCAAGATGACCCCAAGTGTTGTACAGCCACCAGGAGGGAAACAACATCAAGGACCAGGTAATCAGACTGGGAAAAGTGATGGGGTTCAAAAAACGACAGGAGGTATGTCAGGACTCAAAACAAAATTTTTAAAAAGTATTTTCGTGGGGAAAACCCTAGGGGCTCCAGGAAATAGAGCAGGGGGGGGCCCAGCAAGTGTGATGAGGTAATATAATCAAGGAGGAGGTGAAGAAGCTGCTATGCAACTTGACACCCCCCAAAAGGGGTGGGGGCCAGACAACATCTCTCCCGGGGGCCTTAAAGAGGGAGCAAGACATTGTTGGGACCATTAACAAAGACTTCAACACATCATTTGAAATGGGGAAATCCCGAGGGAAGATGGGAAATGTAGCCCCAATTTTTAAAAAGGGGGACAAATGAGCCTAAACTACAGAAACCCTTTTCACTAAAGTGTTAGTATGCAAGTCAGGAGAAGAAACAGGAGGAAGTGGGTGGGGCACCTGGGAAAAAAACAAGGGATAATTGACAACCAGCGGGTTTTAGGGGGGAAAATCCTTGTCACAAAAACCCATTAGTTTTTTTTGACAAAA
>NW_026467608.1:0-12575 GCF_026875155.1 Cherax quadricarinatus
GGGTCCTCTCGGAGGGTTTGGAACACGGATAAAGTAGGTTGGTCACCAGGTCAATTTGTTCTGGAAGGTTGGATCACCGGGAGAAAAGTACGTTTGGTCATTGAAGGCTTACTCAGCCCTGTAACAACTTCATGTCAGTATTACTAAGGCTGGCTCCCCTCAGGGAAAATTAATGAATAGAAAAAGAATAAAAACTGACAAACATAAACACTTTATTATTTAGAAAATATAAAATATAAAACACTTAAATATGAAATATTCATCCTACATTAAAGAAAACGAAAAAATGAAAAGTATAAATGATAACTGAATTCAACGCTAATATAAAACTTGGGTGTCTGGTGTTGGTGACAGTGCGTGTTGTTTGAAATCGTAGCCGTTACCGATGATGTGGGGGGGGGGGGGTCGCAGGTGTTGATGGCAACCCACCCGCTCGTTCTTCACAGATTTTCTAGCCGTCAATAATCCGTCCAGATGACAGGAAAGCAGGTTTTTTTCCACTGCAATGATGAGGGGTTATATCCTGCTACTTCATACAGGTGCACAGGTAATTAAATCCAAAAAGGGGAAGTCTCAGGACGTTAGTCCATCTCCATCAATTCTGCTCGTTGATTGGCAGGTGACCCTCTCTGTCATCCAAGCTGGAAAGATAAACAGGTTACCCACTGCTTAAGAAATCACTCTCCATGATAAGTACAATACCTAAAAGATGTGGTGATTATTACAACAGTCAACCTAGAGCAAGACTGAAAGGACTAAGTTTATTATTGGTCAAAAGTGAAGCTTTCAACCAATAAATCCACTAGAATACAAGGCAGGCATGTACTTAAAGTAGTGGGAGCTGTGAGTCTAGTGATTACTGTTTGGACTGGAGCCCCACACGTCACCTTTCGGGGGGGGGGGAGAAGGAGGGGGAAGGGATAGTGGAAGCTAGGACTGACCTACCTTAACAAGCAGCCGGCAATCAAACTATCACTTTCGGGTGGGGGAAAAAAGGCGGGAATAGCGGGAGCTAGATTTACCTTACCTTAATAAGTACCCGGCCAATGAAACTATCGCTTTTGGGGAGGGGGAAAAAAAAGGCGGGAACAGCGGGAGCTTGACTTGCCCTACCTTAACAAGTAGCCGGCAATGAAAAATATTGTTACTATATACTCCCTTGCTATCCTATCTATTGAACTTTTCCCTCACAGGTCACCAGGTCAAGTGTCCTCTGGAAGGTTGGATCACCGGGAGATAAATTAGGTTTGGTTACCAGGTCAAGTCTCTCTGGAAGGTTGGAACACCTAGAGAAATAAAGCTTTTTTTTTTTTTTTTTTTTTTTTTTTATTCAAAACACTACAATACAAGGTGGAAATTATATTAAAAGGTACACAAAATGAGTTAAATCACAAATTCCCAATTCACCCTTACAAAAATGATTACAACAGACAAAAGTGTTCTGACGCCCTAATACCACACACCATATACACCCAGTTATACCAGTTATATACCTGTGAAGGCTGAAACTTTTGACACAATTTCACCCCCCCCCCTCCCCTCCTCGCCAAATATAACCATTCCCAACCTGATGCATCTAACTTAACATTAAAGGATACATAGGAATTACACTATCATGAGTGATGCAGTAACATCTTGGACACGACTTAAGACTGCTTATGCATAGATAACAACATAACAATATGACTTAAGACTGCTATGTACATAGTTAACATAAATAATATGACTTAAGACTGCTATGTACATAGTTAACATAATAATATGACTTAAGACTGCTATGTACATAGTTAACATAATAATATGACTTAGACTGCTATGTACATAGTTAACATAATAATATGACTTAAGACTGCTATGTACATAGTTAACATAATAATATGACTTAAGACTGCTATGTACATAGTTAACATAATAATATGACTTAAGACTGCTATGTACATAGTTAACATAATAATATGACTTAAGACTGCTATGTACATAGATAACATAATAATATGACTTAAGACTGCTATGTACATAGATAACATAATAATATGACTTAAGACTGCTATGTACATAGATAACATAATAATATGACTTAAGACTGCTATGTACATAGTTAACATAATAATAAGACTTAAGACTGCTGTGTACATAGATAACATAATAATATGACTTAAGACTACTATGTACATAGTTAACATAATAATGCGACTTAAAACTGCTATGTACATAGATATCATAATAAAATGACTTAAGACTGCTGTGTACATAGATAACAACATAATAATACGACTTAAGACTACTATGTACATAGAATAGTGTATAGTCCATGACACACAAAAAAAAACTGGCCAGCTCCACAGGTGCTAGCACCCTTGGTCCATACATTATTCACTCACGCATCACTCATCCAACACACACGTAAACATTTGTTGTCATCCATTACAGGGAGGCGACCCTGTTTTCACCCATGACTTCCATGCCCCAGCAACACTTTCCAATCGTACCCTCCCCCTCCCTCGTACATTACAAGTCTAATAAAACCTGTAACGTAAGTTGCCTATATCCCTCTGAAAAATATAATTAACAGGTACTACTTGCTATATTAACAGGTCCTATCCTGACCATTACTTAACAGGTACTATCCTTGCTATGACTTAACAGGTACTATCCTTGATATAACTTAACAGGTACTATCCTTGCTATTACTTAACAGGTACTATCCTGACCATAACTTAACAGGTACTATCCTGGCTATAGCATAACAGGTACTGTCCTGGCCATAACTTAACAGGTACTATCCTGGCCATAACGTAACAGGTACTATCCTGGCCATAACTTAACAGGTACTATTCTGGTCATAATTTAACAGGTACTATCCTGGTCATAACTTAACAAGTACTATCCTGGCAATAACTTAACAAGTACTATCCTGGCCATAACTTAACAGGTACTATCCTGGCCATAACTTAACAAGTACTATCCTGGCCATAACTTAACAGGTACCATCCTGACCATAACTTAACAAATACTATCCTGGCAATAACTTAACAGGAACTATCTTGGCCATAACGTAACAGGTACTATCCTGGCCATAACTTAACAGGTACTATCCTGGCCATAACTTAAAAAGTACTATCCTGGCCATAACTTAACAGGTACTATCCTGACCATAACTTAACAAATACTATCCTGGCCATAAATTAACAGGTACTATTCTGGTCATATTTTAACAGGTACTATCTTGGTCATAACTTAACAAGTACTATCCTGGCCATAACTTAACAAGTACTATCCTGGCCATAACTTAACAGGTACCATCCTGACCATAACTTAACAAATACTATCCTGGCCACAAATTAACAAGTACTATCCTGGTCATAATTTAACAGGTACTATCCTGGTCATAACTTAACGAGTAGTATCCTGGCCATAACGTAATAGGAACATTCCTTGCCATAACTTAACAGGTAGTATCCTGGCCGTAACGTAATAGGAACATTCCTGGCCATAACTTAACAGGTACTCTCCTGGGCATAACAGGCACTATCATGGCCATATCTTAACAGGTACTATCCTGGCCATAACGTAACAGGTACTGTCCTGGCCATAACTTAACAGGCACTACCTTGGCTATAAATTAATAGGTATTATCCTGCCCATGACTTAACAGTTACTATCATGGCCATAACATAACAGGTACTGTCTTGGCCATAACATAACAGGTATTATCTTGGTCATAACAGATACTATCTTGGCCATAACTTAACAAGTACTAACTTGGTCATAACCTAACAAGTACTATCGTGGTCATAACTCATTAGGCAATTCATGGGCACAACAGCCACTATCCTTGCCATAAGTTAACAGGAACTATCCTGGCCATAACTGAGCAGGTACTATCCTGGCCATAATTTAATCGGAACCTTCCTGGCCAAAACTTAACAGGTACTATCATGGTCATAACTTAGTAGGCACTATCCTGGCCATAACTTAACAGGTACTATCCTGGCCATAACTTAACAAGTACTATCCCGGCCATAACTTAACAGGTACTATCCTGGCCATAACTTAACAAGTACTATCCTGACCATAACTTAACAAGTACTATCCTGACCATAACTTAACAGGTACTATCCTGACCATAACTTAAGTACTATCCTGGCCACAAATTAACAGGTACTATCCTGGTCATAATTTAGCAGGTACTATCCTGGCCATAACTTAACAGGTACTATCCTGGCCATAACATAACAGGTACTGTCGTTGCCATAACTTAACAGGTACTATCCTGGCCATAACGTAACAGGTACTATCCTGGCCATAACTTAACAGGCACTGTCCTGGCCATAACGTAACAGGTACTATCCTGGTCATAAGTTAACAGGTACTATCCTGCTCATAACTTAACAGGTATTATCCTGGCCGTAACTTAACAGGTACTATCCTGGCCACAATTCAACAGGACTATCCTGACCATAACATGTGCTATCCTGGCCATAACTTAACAGGCACTGTCCTGGCCATAACGTAAAAGGTACTATCCTGGTCATAAGTTAACAGGTACTATCCTGCTCATAACTTAACAGGTATTATCCTGGCCGTAACTTAACAGGTACTATCCTGGTCCCTAACTCAACAGGTGCTATCCTGACCATAGCTTAACAGGCACTATCCTGGCCATAACGTAACAGGTACTATCCTGCTCATAACTTAACAGGTACTATCCTGCTCATAACTTAACAGGTACTATTTTGGCCATTACCTAACAGGTATTATCCTGGCCATAACTTAACAGGTACTATCCTGGCCATAACTTAACATGTACTATCCTGGCCATAACTTAACAGGCACTATCCTGGCCATAACGTAACAGGTACTCTCCTGGTTATAACTTAACAGGTACTCTGCTGGCAATAACTTAACAGGTACTATCCTTGCCCTAATTTGACAGGTACTATTCTGGCCATAAATTAACATGTACTATCCTGGCCATAACTTATACACCTCAGTCTTATTATTTTTTATTAACACATTGGCCGATTCCCACCAAGGTAATTTGGCCCGAAAAAGAAAAACTTTCATCATAATTCACTCCATCACTCTTTCTAGAGAATGCAGATTCAAGGCCCTCAGTCTGTCCTCATAGGAAAGTTTTCTCATACATGGGATTAACTTTGTCTACCTCTTTTGTACGTTTTACAGAGCATTTGTACCCAGGGCCGGATTAAGAAGTCTCCGGGCCCTAGGCTATTCAGATTGGCGGAGCCCCTTTGAGTTACGGGTAAGCGAAGGGACCCCTTCCAGCTTGGGGGTGAGGGAGGGGGTCGGTGTGGGCCTGTTTAAGGTCTAATTACAATACATTCGGCTATTTAGATTAAATTTAATAGGAATGTACATCAAGCCAACCAAAACCATTTACCAACAGCCATTATAACTATCTGCTAAATCATGCATTGTTCAAGAGAATAAACTCAAGACAGCATAGTATACTAGATTAGGCTATTAAAGTAGTGACTTCATGTACCTATTACATTCAGCATAACCACTACAGCACTATTATTCCCTTTATAAATCACTGACCATTTTTGTTATCATTGCATCATGCATAAGACTATCAAATCATTAAACTCAAGAAAGTAAAAAATTGTTTATATTCACGGGCCCACTTCTTAAATAACTTTTTTCTGGATTTCATTTTTGGCAAAATCATCAATTATATTCTGAAAATCATATTTCTTGTTAGATCAGACTCAAGGGTTCAACAAGGCTAGGTTACACAATTTGTCTTGGCTCATTGTTGGAACGGAGCTGGTTTTTCACTCTTTTCAAAACAGAAAATGAACGTTCCCCTTTTCACAGTTAGTAGCTGGAAGTGTTAGGTAAAGGCGATACACATGTCAACATTAGGGAAGGTTTCTGAGATACCTGCATTTCTTAAAACGGGGTTTCAAGCACTGATCCCCAAAAATCTATTTTTCAAGGGGGAAACTTTGAAATTGTTTAATTATACCCAAACTGGAATTATTTTTAACAAAAAATGTTGTCCTGAATTTTTTCTCACTAAAGGTATTTTGTGAATAAATTGAGCTTCTTAATTCTGCTTTGGCAAAGAATTAATTTTGGCTCCAAAATGGTCCTTTTTGAGATTCTGGTAAGATTTTTCTTTTCTTTTCCTAATTTCTGTTATATTCAGTAAAATTCCCCCAGGAATGAGGAAGAGTAGCCTTTCTTTAAAATTTCGGGGCCTTGTTGTGGCAACCAAAACCCCAAGACGGTGGCCTTCAAAATCTTCCTTTTCCTTGCCGCTGTTGTTCTGGTGTCTGTGTCTTTCACCAGCATTTTAGCTTTTTCACAAACTTTTTCAAACAGTTTCATATTCCCGAAAACCGTTTTATAAATTTTTTATAACTCCATAAAAGGTTGACAAGAAACCTTAAATTTTCAATTTTCTGAGTGGTCTTTTTCCCGGGGAAACTGTCAGTAAAAAAATCCCAAGAAACCAAAGTAAGGAATTCAGCAGGCACATATTCAGCAAGTGGGTTGATTTGCTTGATACGGGCTTGCAATCCATTATATTTACCCGACATGTTACTTGCATTGTCGTAGCTCTGGCCACGGCAATCCATAATAGAGAGATCATTTTCAAGCACAGTATCCAGTACTACAATTCATCATTGTTTCTCCCATCATGGCCTGAAAGAGGGAATGAATTTTATAAAGCGCTTACAGGCTTACCACTGGAGTCGACAAAGCGAACAGTGAAGAATTGATCTGTTGTAAAATTTTTTACACTTATTGCAAAGTATTTTGCAGTTTTCACAGCTGCTATGATGTTATTGAGGACCTCTTAGTCATCATTTCAATAAATTCATTGAAAATAGAAATTTGACATGTAAGATACAGTGCCTCTTCCTGCATTCCCAAGGCGTGACACATGATTTGCTAAGAAGGGATCGAATTGTGTTAACATTTTCTATGATCCCTAAAAATTGCTATTGTTTTCCGAACCAAAAACCTCATTTTCTCCACGGAAAGCAAGTCCCTTAAAGCTAAAAATTTTTACAACAGCAAAAACTCTTTCTAGAACTTTTCTCCAATAAGTGCGCTTTTTTTCAGTTTGATTTTCCAAATGAGAATCCAATAACCCTTTTTTTTTCTGTGCACGAAATAAAATGGCAAAATGCAAGCCTCCTGTGAGTGGTGCTGTTTTCATGTTCTCGAAACGCTTGGAATTTTTCAAGTCATTGAACCCTTGTTGAAGGTATTTTCTTTGGTAGAAAATAGTTTGCATCCTGAACAGTACACTTTTCCCTGAGCTTTCAGAGTATACCATCCATGATCTTTCACAGTTTCTAAATTTGCAAGCTTCCTATAAAACATAGATGACTTTAAACAACGACGATTTCCCATAAACATAAATCCTTGCTGATTTTCAAAAGTCAATGTTCAGAGTTTGACTGAAGTTTTCTGCATTGAAAGCATTACTAGAGAATCTGGGATTACATTTGGGCCATGAGGCAGGATCTTTTAAGACAAATCCTGGGGATGAAATTCCGTTGAGACATTGAGAGGAGACAAAAAAGAAGTAATGCTGGCTGAGAAATAATGGAGGGAGGGCTTCCTGTATGATCTGACGTATCTGCAGATTCAACTGTACTGGTAACATCAAAACTGTTTTCGTGAGCATGTCTGTGATCTTTCTGCAGCTTCCTACATCTTTCTTTTTCTGTTTCTTGAATTTTCTTCTTTCTTTTCTGTGACCCACTCGCATAAGAAAGTCCAACTCACGTTCACGAGATGCCATAATGAGGATGTATCACTGTCTGTAATCATGCAATACAAAATTTTTTATTATCAATTATTAATTTAATTTTTTAATTATTATTAATTTTTTTTCTGTCAATTGGGGGGATATGGCCCTTGTAGCTCCCTTTCCTTGGCTGGGCATCTAAAAATTTAAAACGTTACCAGAAAGGAGTCATATACAGAATTTTACCATAGATTAGGTTTAGTGATTTGGGCTACGAATATTTTACTAAATTCATCCTCCTTGATCTCCAACTTACTTAAACAGAAATCATACTGAGTCCAAGAACAATGCACAATGGTATTTAAAATTACCATTTTCATAACTAAACTAATCATTATGGTTTGCATGATATAAAGGCCACCACCATAAAATAAGGACATGAGAATTAAAGAATGCAGGGACAATTTTCAGTTTCACCCAACCAACGATTTTCTGATGTGGCTTATGTGTTTCTGGGGAAATATGTAGTAAATTAATTGATGTTCTACATCACTTCCGTTGCCAACTTGAAACTAAGCATTTGCGACGGAAGTGATGTAGACATCAGTCAATTGAGATCTGTTATTGAAATGATAAAGACTTAAGACAGGACAAAGTGCTTTTAAAACCTACAAACGGAAGTCCCGTTTGCGTTTTTAGATTTTTCTTTATATATTTTTACCAAAAATGCGTCTTTACTGGTCCATGGGGTCTTTACTGGTCAAGTAACCCTATCAGGTACCTCCCTTAACATTTTTGAGGCGAAAACAAACATTTATCCATACACATCAATGTCTATCAACAACACTCAGTTAATTTGTCACAGTACAAGTCTAGATAACGTGTAATTACTACAGAAAATTAGAGAGGAATCTCCCATACTCACCCATTAACGGGAAAACACAGCTGTTCTGATGTAAACAAAGGCGTGTTGAGTGTTGCCATCTATGGTTAGGTTTTATTTTTTAATTTTATTTTATTTCATTATTATTTTTGTTTTGTTTAATTTTAAAATCAATTTTACTCTCCAAACACTTGAACTTTTTAGGTAGGGACCCCTTTGCACTTGCACCCTGTGCGCAGTCTTGGATGAGCCCCTGAACCCCTTGGACTGCGGGGCCCCAAAATGCGCGGGGGCCCCAGGCAAATGCCTCGTTTGCCTATGCGGTAATCCGGCCCTGTAATTGTACCCATAATGTAATAGGGTGACCAAAACTGTGGGAGATAATCTAAATGAGGCCTAATCAAGGATATATAGAGATGAAGAACAACCTGAGTACTTCCATTATTTATACTTCCAAGATATGAAGCCAAAGATTTTTGTTAGCTTTATTGCAAAAACTAGCACTGTTGTCTTGGTTTTAGATTTCTGCTAAACCCGAACTCCCAAATCCTTTTCGCAATCAGCAGTATTAAGATCTACATTATTTAGTTTATTTTGGCTTGGATATTTTCCTGTCCAATGTTTAGAACTTTGCATTGTCTATACTAAACTGCATCTGCCACTTTCTCCGACCACTGTATCAGCCTATTCCCAAAACATCCTGGAGTGATCTAATGTTCTCGTTAGAATGAATTCAAGGACCTATTTTGGTGTCACCGGCAAACTTGGTTATGTCGCTAATATTTTGTTAATGATTTCAGTATCTTTGGTTATAGGATATGTTAACATGCCAATTGTTCCATGAATATGATAGACGTTAACGTACAATTTTTTTTTTAAAGAAGCCGATTGAATTTAGGGATTCATGAGCGATGAAATAGTTTATAACAGTTGGGCATGAAGAGAAATAAAGAAAAAAATCGGGCAACTTCATAAAGATCATCCTTACGCGATACCAAAAAAATATCATGCAACCTTTTTAAAACCTCCCTTCAGGGGTTACCTAATAAAATGGACAGATAGTTCAATGAATATGAATTATAATTTTTAATCGCTTTTCTTATCGGCTGTTTTGCATCCGCCGGTACTGATGTTATTAGACAGAAGTGAATCACTAAGGCAAAAACCTTGACCCGACCCAATGACAACTTAATTTCTCTACCGCAAATGGTATTTCTTTAAGATAACGACCGATAAATTCGTTCAATTCTACAACCGCTTACTTTTGGAGGACAAAAATCAACTCTTGTATTAGATAAAGCAAAGTAGAGAGCTGCAACAATCACATCCCCACTTCACTGACATCTTCTATATTGTGGAAAAACATTCATAAGGACGCATACACTTAGGTCACACTAAACCCTGCATTTTGAACGTTTATTTATATACACTCATCTCAGATTTCTTTGAAATTTTCTTAATAGTTCTTATTATTTTCCAGTCATGTCGATGGGGAGGTGTAATAAGAATCTTTCCTCCGTAAGCCATGCCCGTTGTAACAGTCAACTAAAAAGTCGGGAGCAATGGGCTAGTAACCCATTTTTTAATGTGCGTGGATGTTATGAATGAAGATAAGCTTTATGTCCTGGCTCTTATTCAAACAAAGCTGAAAGGGAAAGGAGAGTTTTCAGTGTGGAGAAATAAATGGATTAGGTCAGGGGTTTCTAATAGAGTTAGAGCTAAGGAAGGATAGCAATAATGTTGAAGGATCATTATTCCAGGAAAAGAGGGAATATAAATGTATAAATTCAAGGATTTATTATTATTATTATAATCAAAAAGAAGCGCTAAGCCACAAGGGCTACACAGCGCTGCTGGTAGGGAAGGAAGCGAGGGTATTGGATGGCAGAAGGGAGGAGGGATGATCAGTAGGTTACAGAAAAAAAGCGGGGCAGGGGATAGTACGGGGGTAGAGGGTAGCAAGAGATTGAAGTAGAAAGGGCTGAAGGTATCAGAATTTGTGAAGTCAGTTGTTGTCAAAAAGTCAATGAGAGTCTGGATGAAAGGTGGGTCCATCAGCGAGAAGGGAAGGTAAAGAGAGAGCAGCAGAGCGAAGACGACGACGGAGGTAAATTCTGCGTGCTCGTTGATAAAGTGGGCAGTCCAACAGAATGTGGCTGACTGATAATGGAACTTAGCAATTCTCATAGAGAGGAACAGGGCGCCTCTCCATGAGATATCCATGAGTAAGACGAGTATGGCCAATGCGAAGATGGGAGAGAGTAGTCTCCCAACCTCGACACTGGTGATAAGAAGACGGCCAGTAACCTATACTCGGTTTAATAGATTGAAGTTTGTTGCCGAGCATAGTAGACCAACGTTGTTGCCAACGGGTGTGAAGTTGGGAAGATATTGCAGCAAAATAGTCCATAAATGGAATACCTCTACATGAAACTGGTAGGTCATGTACTGCTGACCGTGCAGCAGTGTCTGCCTGTTCATTGTCCTGTACGTCAACATGACCAGGGATCCAACAAAAAACAATATCTTTATGCTTGGTAAAGATGCGGCAGTAGCCAAAGTTGGATACGAGGACTAAGGGGTGAGGTGTATCAAATTTCTGTATAGCCTGTAAAGCACTAAGGGAGTCTGAGACAACCACAAATGATGACACAGGCATAGATGCAATACGGATAAGTGCTGTAAGGATGGCATACAATTCAGCAGTAAAAATACTAGCCGAAGATAGTAAATGCCCTTGTACGACGCTGTCCGGAAACACTGCTGCGAATCCTACGCCGTCAGAAGACTTAGAGCCATCTGTGTACACAGCAATGGCATGAGAATGGGAGTGAAAGTGGTCAAGAAAAAGAGAGCGGGAAGCGGCCGTAGACAGTTGGGCTTTCGAGCAAAAGAGAGAGAAAGAACAGACTCGAACAGCTGGAACTTCCCAGGGGGGTAGGGAAAAGTGAGATGCTACATGTACATAGAAAGGTGGTAATTGAAGAGAAGACAAGAGCGAATGAAGGCGAAGAGAGAAGGGACGGAGTAAACAGGGCGGCGAACAAATAAAGAATGTCTACTAATATCAGTGACCATTCTATAAATGGAAGGATTGCAGAGATCATGAGAGCGTACATAGTAGCGAAGGCAATGGGCATCACGGCGATCGGATAAGGATGGAACGTTCGCTTCTGCATAGAGGCTCTTGACAGGGGAAGAGCGAAAAGCACCAAGGCATAAACGTAATCCTTGGTGATGAATGGGTTAAGGCTAGAGAGAGTAGCAGGAGATGCCGCTGAATAGATCTGGTCACCATAATCAAGTTTCGATAAATAAGGGTGGAATGTAGGCGAAGGAGGGTTCGACGATCAGCTCCCCATGAAAGATGAGCAAGGGTTTTAAGAAGGTTCAGCCGGCTGTGACAAGTTGCCTTCAGAGAGATAATGTGAGGTTTCCAGGATAACCTACTATCAAAGAGGAGGCCCAGAAACTTGACTGTATCACGTTCAGGGATACGGGAGCCATAGAGGTACAAAGGATGATCGGAGATGACAGAGTGTCTAGTGAAAGTAATTTGGTGGGTTTTAGTGCTGGAAAATTTAAACCCACGTGTGGTGGCCCAATTGGAAATAATGGTCGACTGCAATGCTGGAGAGACACTGTAATAAGGTGACAGTCAGCGCCTGCACAGCAATAGCGAAGTCATCAACATAGAGTGATGACCAAATATTTGATGGAAGACTAGAGGCCAAATCATTAATAGCAAGGAGAAAAAGTGTTGTGCTCAGAACACATCCCTGGGGGACACCTTCAGCTTGGATAAAGTCCGGGGAGAGCACATTATTAACCCGAACACGAAATGCCTGTCAGTTAAAAAATTTTTTAGGAAGGATGGTAGATTGCTCGAAAGGCCCAAAATTTTGGGGTTGGGGTAAAAATTTTTTCCTCCCAAATTGTTCTTGCCTTTTCAAGGTC
>NW_026467609.1:0-13147 GCF_026875155.1 Cherax quadricarinatus
CAATTGTTTCGGTTACTTGTCTTTGTTCTACCAAAAAAACGTGTATTGATGAGTGGTTCCAGGTAAGTTGTTTTTTTGGGATTTTTTTAAAGTTGCTTATTGGGCAAGATTTTTTTGTCTGAATATTGAAATAGTAGAAAGGGAAAACCAGTTTAAATTCTTTTTGGGAATGTTTAGTCATTACCCAAGTACAGTGGTAC
Organism: Cherax quadricarinatus; assembly: GCF_026875155.1. Lineage (NCBI taxonomy): Eukaryota > Metazoa > Arthropoda > Malacostraca > Decapoda > Parastacidae > Cherax > Cherax quadricarinatus. The sequence goes on from NW_026467609.1 coordinate 201, forward strand.
CCCAAATTTTTCGGCCATAATTCATTTAAAAAGGCTGTTCGAGTGCTTTTTTCCAAATGAATTTTTTTTCCCATAAGGAATAATGAAAATTAAATTTTAGTCGTTTCAGACCCTAAAAAATTTTACATTACAATTATACACTTAAATAATTTTTTCGATTTTGGGAGTGTAGGGAAAACTGGGGGTTTCCCTTTGGGTTAATTGGTTAAATTTGGGTGCTAAGAAGGGAAAGTTTTGGAAAGGGCTTGTTTCACTTTTTTGCCCCCGTAAACGCGAAAAAAAAATTAAACACTGCCATTTTGTGAGTTTTAAACTTTCCATGATTAAATCCCCCAAATTAGTATAATTTAATGTTTTTTTGGGAAAAACAAAATTTGGGATTTTTTAAAAAACCCAAAACCTTTTTTCCCAAATAGACACCCATATTATAATTCACCTTTCCCAGCCCTTGAGCCATAAATTCATATGTAATCCATTATTTTTTCACAAAAAATTTTTTACCAAAATGTGCAACATATTGTGGGTTCCACTTTTTTTTTAAATTTAAATTTGTGGGTCATACTAAGGGAAAATAAAACAAGCTAATACGCCTGTTATATGTAATTCCCTTAAATGTAATTAAAATAAAAGGGCCAAGTTTGACTGTCTAAAAGGGAGGGAGAGAGCGAGAAAGAGAAAAAAAGAAAAGAGAGGGAGGGAGGGGAGAGAGAGAGAGGGGGGGAGAAAAGAGAGGGGGGGAAGGGGAAGATGGAGGGGGAGAAAAGAGAGAGAAAGAAAGGAGAGAGGGGAGGGAGGGGGAAAAAGAGGGGGGGGGAAAGAGAGGTAGGGGGGGGAGAGAGAGAGAGGAGAGGGAGGGGGGAGAGAGAGAGGGGGAGGGGGAGAGAGAGGGGGGGAGAGAGAGAGAGGGAGGGGGAGGGGGAGAGGGGGAAGGGAGGAGGGGAAAGAGGGGGGGAGGGGAGAGGGGGACAGGAGAAGAAACCAAGAAACTAAGGGGCGGGGCTGAAAAGTTGTCATTTGCCCTGCCATTTCCCAAAATGTCTTTAGGAGACAGCAGCTAAGGAGGCGGGGAAGGAGGTGGCTGATAGAGGTGCTGCCTCATCCTCTGCCCATTACCCCCAAATCTGCAAAAAAAATGAACATACTTATTATAAATTTTTTTTTTTTTTAAAAAAAGTGGGCCCTTTTTTCCCCCCGAGGCAGGGGACCCAAAAAGAAAAAAAAATCCCCAAAAAAAAAATACTTTCATCATCTTCAATCTTTCACCTCACTCAACATAAACACTGTTTTTGGCAGAGAAAGCTCAGAACACAACAGGGTTTGAAACATATACATATAAAATCACAACATATCCCCCCCAAACCTTCAATTTTCCCGAACCCCTCCTTTAGAGTGCAAAGGGATTTTACTTCCCCTTTCCAGGGCTCGGGCCGACCAAAATAAAAAAAACCGGGTTTCCCCCTTTAATCCCTTCACTAAATATTACCCTGCTTTCCCCTCCAACAGAAATTTTCACTCCTATCGAACACGCTCACGCACTTCCCGCTTGAAGTCCAAGCCCCCCGCCCAGCAAATTTTAAAATTTAAAATGAACATACAAAAATATCAATGCATATAGGTGAAAAATTACAGGAACAAAAATCTTCATTTTTAAAAAAATATACAGTTCTTTAGCAATAATAAGACAAAAATTTAAACCCCTTCAAAACATACCTAAAAATGTATACAAAATGTAAGTGAAAATGGGGGGAAAATAACAGGAAATATAATAAATATAATTTTACTCTAAAAATTGTCATTATTAAAATACAGTTATTTACTTATCATTACTAAACAAACATAAACTCTCCACAAATGCTTAAAATGATGAAAATTGATGAAAAAATAACTGAGAAGAACCTATATATTAAAAATAATTTGTCTGAATACTTGTAAAAATTGTAATTACATATAACTGTCTATATAATTCATTAATTGTATATAATAAAGTTTTTAATACTTGACGTGCTGTTGGAGTGTGAGCAAAGTAACATTTATGAAGGGATTCAGGGAAACCGGCAGGCCGGACTTGAGTCCTGGAGATGGGAAGTACAGTGCCTGCACTCTGAAGGAGGGGTGTTAATGTTTGCAGTTTAAAAACTGTAGTGTAAAGCACCCTTCTGGCAAGACAGTGATGGAGTGAATGATGGTGAAAGTTTTTCTTTTTCGGGCCACCCTGCCTTGGTGGAATCGCCAGTGTGATAAAAAAAAAAAAAATAAAAATAAAGATTATTATTATTTATTATTATTATTATTATTTTTTTTTTTTTTTTTTTTTCAACAAGTCGGGCCGTCTCCCACCGAGCAGGGTGACCCAAAAAGAAAGAAAATCCCCAAAAAGAAAATACTTTCATCATCAATCAACACTTTCACCACACTCACACATTATCACTGCTTTTGCAGAGTGCTCAGAATACAACATTTAGAAGCATATACGTATAAAGATACACAACATATCCCTCCAAACTGCCAATATCCCAAACCCCTCCTTTAAAGTGCAGGCATTGTACTTCCCATTTCCAGGACTCAAGTCCGACTATATGAAAATAACCGGTTTCCCTGAATCCCTCCACTAAATATTACCCTGCTCACACTCCAACAGATCGTCAGGTCCCAAGTATCATTCGTCTCCATTCACTCCTATCTAACACGCTCATGCACGCTTGCTGGAAGTCCAAGCCCCTTGCCCACTAAACCTCCTTTACCCCCTCTTTCCAACCCTTTCGAGGACGACCCCTACCCCTCCTTCCTTCCCCTATAGATTTATATGCTTTCCATGTCATTCTACTTTGATCCATTCTCTCTAAATGACCAAACCACCTCAACAACCCCTCTTCTGCCCTCTGACTAATGCTTTTATTACTCCACACCTTCTCCTAATTTCCACACTCCGAATTTTCTGCATAATATTTACACCACACCATTGCCCTTAGACAGGACATCTCCACTGCCTCCAACCGTCTCCTTGCTGCTGCATTTACCACCAAGCTTCACATCCATATAAGAGTGTTGGTACTACTATACTTTCATACATTCCCTTCTTTGCCTCCATAGATAACATTTTTTGACTCCACATATACCTCAACGCACCACTCACCTTTTTTTTCCCTCATCAATTCTATGATTAACCTCATCCTTCATAAACCCATCCGCCGACACGTCAACTCCCAAGTATCTGAAAACATTCACTTCTTCCATACTCCTCCTCCCCAATTTGATATCCAATTTTTCTTTATCTAAATCATTTGATACCCTCATCACCTTACTCTTTTCTATGTTCACTTTCAACTTTCTACCTTTACACACATTCTCAAACTCATCCACTAACCTTTGCAATATTTCTTTAGAATCTCCCATAAGCACAGTATCATCAGCAAAAAGTAACTGTGTCACTTCCCATTTTGAATTTGATTCCCCATAATTTAATCCCACCCCTCTCCCGAACACCCTAGCATTTACTTCTTTACAACCCCATCTATAAATATATTAAACAACCATGGTGACATTACACATCCCTGTCTAAGACCTACTTTTACCGGAAAGTATTCTCCCTCTCTTCTACATACCCTAACCTGAGCCTCCTATCCTCATAAAAGCTCTTCACAGCATTTAGTAACTTACACCTATTCCATATACTTGCAACATCTGCCACATTGCTCCCCTATCCACTCTATCATATGCCTTTTCTAAATCCATAAATGCAATAAAAACTTCCCTACCTTTATCTAAATACTGTTCACATATATGCTTCAATGTAAACACTTGATCTACACATCCCCTACCACTCTGAAGCCTCCCTGCTCATCCGCAATCCTACATTCTGTCTTACCTCTAATTCTTTCAATTATAACCCTACCGTATACTTTCCTGGTATACTCAGTAAACTTATTCCTCTATAATTTTTTACAATCTCTTTTGTCCCCTTTCCTTTATATAAAGGGACTATACATGCTCTCTGCCAATCCCTAGGTACCTTCCCCTCTTTCATTCATTTATTAAACAAAAGTACCAACCACTCCAACACTATATCCCCCCCTGCTTTTAACATTTCTGTCATGATCCCATCAGTTCCAGCTGCTTTACCCCCTTTCATTCTACGTAATGCCTCACGTACCTCCACCATTATTATTATTTATTATTATTATATTATTATTATATTTTTATTATTGGTTACAAAGGGCCAGTATCATAAGTGCAGAGCGTTGCAAGTCAGGATTTACTGTTTTGGTTCTCTCTCTATGAGTTTATACAACAGTGACATGAGTTTACAAAGCACCTTAATGCCCAGGGAGTGAAAAAGGGTTACCTGTACTTTAAACTGAGATGTAATTAATTTTTTATCCCTCCAACTTAGAAGGTTTAATAGATATATATTGAAAAGCACTTTTCACATATTTGTTGAAATATTACTCAGTTTTATTCTTGTCTTTCCAGGTGAATCGATCGTGCCCAGAGCATCCATATGATTGAGGCTATGCACATTTGTATAAAAAGAAAAAAAAGAAAAAAAGAAAAAAAAGAAAAAAAGAAAGAAAAAGAAAAATGCCTATGTGCCATTACTGTTCATTGTGCCAGTTGGGAAGAGTGTCACGTGTGTGGACGCTTACCCACAATCTTGGGAGGGGAGGACCTGTCTCTTATTCACACTGTCTCTTGTTACGAGGAAGGAACGAAGCAATGTGTGCATCTTGACCTCAGTTATGATGGTGGAACTGGTGATATTGTACAGTGCTACCTTCACTTGTGATTGAAGAAAGCAGCATATTTTAATTTTGAGGAAGTCTGATGCATTTCATTAAGTATAAGATTGTTGAATATCAAACTTTTTGTTTGATGATGAAGGAACATAGGAGTGTGAACAGAGCTTTTAGCTTAAGATGAAGAAACAGGAGATTCAGCCCTTAATTTTTTATATATTTACCTATCAAGAAGATGATGGTATGTGATGACTGTTTTCTGTGTCCTGAGAAAAGAAAAATGTCTGAATATTTCCAGATAAAATATTGTCGGATATGCCGGTATTTTATTTATTATTTTTAATTTTTCCTTTGGAAAATGTGGTATGAAAATTTTATATAATACTTTATTATTCTGTGTGATTAATTTGAAACAATTAGAACTAACTCATCTCTTATAAAGTGTTTTTGCATAGATTCCAGATAAGAGGACATGCTTAAGTCAAAATTTGCTGTAATGCCCTGCACTACAGTACTAGCTCCATCACTTTGAATGTTGATTTATAATTTACCAAGCTGATAAAGCTTGACAGGTTTACTTGTAGTATTTGTAAATACAGTACTGTAAAGTACAACATATTGGCTTTTCATAGGATATTGGAATATGTTATTTTTGAATTTGTTTTGTTGGTAATCAATCTTTAACTATTTCAGCCTTGTGTAAAACACATCTGGGCTTCAGAAGTTATATTGAAAGTTACATATATAGTTTTATCTTTACAGTGGTTGTATAGAGTTGGCAGTGCTCAGGTAGTAGACTAGTAATACTGCCTTGATGAAATAAAAAAAAAAAGAGCCTAATTAAATCTGCTTAGTTAAGAAAATGCTCATGGCATCAAATGATGTGATACAAAGGAGCAAATTTACCATCACTTATTGCCGACAGTGATTCATGAATCAGTCTGAATAAACTCAAGCTCTTGGTCCCAGTAAAACTCAAGTATTTACAGTAAGGATAAAAATATTTTGGAAATCACTTGTTGACTGTTGTGATGATTTGTAATGTCATTGCTCTTTTCTTATTCATTTTCTTTTTAAATACACCTGTTGAACTTCTAAAGCCTCCAGATAAGTCAGACATCTGTAGAACAGTGCGGATATAGGTTAATTCTGTACTTCATAGCCTATTTTTTAATTATCTCGAATATCGTGGATAAAAATTTTTCCATCATAATTTTGATGTCGTTACAGGTACAGTACCTATTATATTGTCATTGTCAAAGCTTAAGGAATATGAATTATTCAAACAAATTCTAAATAGGCCAATTTGCTCATAATATTGCACTTTAACCCATAACATAGTTCCTTTCTGTGTATAAACCATTGCTGTCAGTTCATTCTCACCGAAAAATGGTGATTTTTACAAGAATAATTTTTTAATAAAATGTCTAAAATGCTCACATAGTGAGTAATACAACTTTCTTTAATCTCTATACAGTATGTATGTATGTCATGCTTTTTTAGGCAGAATTGCTGACTTCCCCTATTAAGCAAAAATTATTTTGCCAAACAAACAGTTTATACTTGTTTTTTGCTACAATGCCATAAAAAATTTCATTAAGCATTACAAAATTAAAATGTTATTAACAGTAAATAATAATAATAATAATAATAAACTTAAGCCAATCTTTTTCAGTTAAGCAGCTTTAATCTAAATTTGGTTATACAAATTTTGGCTGGGTTAGGTTAATATCTGAGTTGGTTTTTGGCGAAAAAATTTTTTTTTTTACTTATCTTTGGTGAGAATAAAAACATGCATTCGAAGTGAATCTTTAAAAAAAAAATTTTTGATTGTAAAAAATTTTGGGCCTTTTTGGAAAATCCCCCAAAAATATAAATAAAAAATAAATGCAGTAATCGCAACAAGAATACAAGATGAAAAACAACTGTGGGGGTTGAATGATAGCCTAGGTTTTTTGTTTGCAATCAACACATATTAGGAGCTTGCAGTTTGCGAAATGATAGGAAGTCCAGGAAATATTTTTCGTGGGAAATGTTTCTAGCTAAAAATTCCTTGAACACAATACTTGGACTTCGAAACCTTTCTGCAACATGCAAGCCCTAATAGAAAAGTTGGAACAAAAAAGGCCCTAGAACTATCATTTAACCCCCCTGGGGTTGTTTGCCACACACACACACCAGACAATATACAGTGGACCCCCGATTTCAACAGCCCCCAAATTTGAACAGTTATGTGGGTTTAAATCATTGCAAGTGCTTTTTAAGTGTTTTTTGGGGTCTAAAGGACAAATCTAATTTACATTATTTTTTTGGGGAACAATTCTTTTGGAAATGGCACTCGAAACCCCTTCGGAACAAATTTAGGGCCGAAACCGGGTCCCACTATACTATAATTGACATATTATAAAAAATATATATATATATAATTTTGGGTTTTTTAAATTTTGGTTTTTTATATTTAATTTTAATCAAGGGCTTTTGTGATATAGGATTTTATGATACAGGGAACTGCTCTCTATCATACCAAAAATCACGTTTTTACTTTACTGTCTGTACTTGAATAACGTGAAACTTTTTTTTTTTAGTCTTTTGGATTTTTTTTGGGTTCATAGCAAGATTGACTTGCAGATCATAGTCACATTGAATACTTTTTATATACAGTATATAAGAATATCAAAATTTTTTATGTTTAACAAATTATATATGCAATTTCAAAAAAGAAAATTCATTTATACATTAATTCGCCTTGCTCAATGAGGTTGTTTAGTTTTGGTAACGGGTACTGATTTACAACAAATGTGCATTTCATTGAAAGAGTCATATGGTAATTTGACATACTGTGAAACCATAAGCTAATTTAAATTTTGATTTTGAACAAGTCAGCATGGTCCAAAAGCATTTTTAAATCTATCCTTGATCAGTGAAGTAATTTAAAGATGGCAAGAACTGCCCTTGTTTCCCAAAGGGGATTATGGACCGGGTTAAATCAACTGATTATTATGTGCAGAAAAAATGAAAATATTGGGGTAGTTTTGTAAACTGTACCATAATCGAATTTCACAATTTATCACTACCTTAGAGCAAAGCTTTTTAATATAGAGTAATATTTGTAATAAAAAATATAAATAAAAGAAATTGTGGTGTGGTGTGGTGCACGTGTGCATACACACCCCACAATACATGCACACGTGTATCTTACACATACACATATTTTCACAAACATCATACATAATGAAACTTTTGGGTTTTAAAAATAAATGATATATTTTGGGAGGGGTAGCTGGTAGCAGTTTGTATGACAATTCAAACAAGCTTAGCAGGATTCCCCATCTTCTTAGAATATGATCCCCTAACATTTCCCCTGCATCATATCTTATTAGTATGATATTGTAACAAAAAATGAAGTTTTTGACCCTGATTCCATGCCTGAAGGGGTTGATATAGGGGTTGTCCCCCTCTCGTCTGTGTCTTCCCCCCCCGACACCCCTGTTCACCGATCTTCACTCTGCCTCACATTATCTGTAATCTCAACTTTTGCTGCCTTCATCACAGCTCTAGATATTTGATATTTCTTTAAACATTTTCACTATTGAAGTTGCTTTAAAACTATTTATTTTTGAAGGTACTGATAACAGGGGATGATTTCAAACCATAGATTTGCAGGGGTTGGGCATTGTTAAGGCCTAATCCCTTAAACTTCAAGACATAAAATTCCTTTTTTATCAGAATTGTAGGGGTTTTTTCTCAAAGTTTCCACTTTCCTCTTTCCCTTACTGCAACTCTCTATTTTTGCTTTTGACTAACCTTGAAGACCAGTGAGTGATGTTGAAACTGGTTCCCACACCCCCAGGGGTTGTGAAGTTATTTCTGGTGTGGTGCCGCTGGAGTTCACCCTTTTTTGAGTTCTCCCAAATCCCTTTACCACATCTCCTCTTACTTTTGGGGTTTTTCATACTTTGCATGAATCCACTTTACATTGTATCATTGATGGGTTCCAGAGTATTTTTTTACCCTACTCAGTGTATTTTACACTAAAGGTGCAATGATTTGAATATTTGTTTTTGTATATCGTATATTATAAAAACGATATAATAAAAAGAAAATTGGTTTTTATCGAACACTGATTTTCTCATTTTTAAAAATGAGAAAATGTGATTTATTCTTTAGTTAAAGGGAAAATTTTTGTACCGCTATTTTACCCAAAATTAGTACAAAAAAAAAGGCTGATAATTGTATTTTGTATTACACCTAAATCCAAAAATTGTCCAGATTATTAGAAATAAATCTCCAAACTGTCCTACATAGTAGCAACGTGACTGTATCCAACAACTAGCACCACATTTTTCTTCCCTTTCAAACTCCCACCTTTTCCACTTTTTTTTAAAAAAAAACTAGGCCAGGAGAGTCCACTTTTTGCATCAGGTTAACTACACATGAGGGCTGTGTCTGATGTACTAGTATGCCTAATACAAATAAACATGAAAATAGAATCGTTGTTGCACCCCCAGCTTCCCTACCAAAGTATGTTTGCAAGTGCCAAGATGCTTACCTAAATTTAACAATTTCATATACTAACAGTGGAATTCAGCCACAACGGCACTTTCTTTTCAAACCTGGCTGTCTCCCAGAAAGGGAGGGTGGCTTAAAAGAAAAACAAAAGCTTTTTTTTTTACATTTAGAAATTTATACGGAGAAGGGGATGAGCCCTTTTTCCCCTAATTTTAGACCCCCTATGACCTTCAGACTGTATGCCATTATAATTTTTAGCACTTCATTATGATTATAAAATCTTGGATATGCAGTTTTAAAAGGGGAAAGGGATTCTTCTCCCTTCCCCCATGGAACAAAGCCCCTTTAAAGTACAATGGTACCTTGGAAAACGCTGTTTTTGGAAAAAGTCCAATTTGGGTAAATGTCCTGTTTTAGACAGGATTTTTGCTTGGGATACACCTTTTTTGGACTAGACTGTGTGCAGAACTTGTATGGGTCAAAAGAGTCGCAGGACCAAGCACAAACCCCTTGTTTACCTCTCTCTCGAGACAAAACCACGATTGCCCCCCAGCATCATATGCCCTTGAGGCATGGGGGAACAGTGGTGAAGGGAGTGGTTTAAGCAGTAGTGGAGGCCAAAATGGAGGCAGTGGTTAAGGCAGTGGTTGAGGCAGTGGGGGGAAAAGTAGCTGACAGTGGGGAGGCAGATTGAAGGCAGTGGGGTTTAAACAGAATGGGGGCAGTGGTTGAACAGTAATGGGGCAGGGTTGAAGCATAATGGAGGGGTGTTTAAACGTAAGAGGCATGGTTTAAGCAGAATGGGGCAGTGGTTGAAGCGTAATGGAGCAGTGGTTGAACAGTAATGGGGGCAGTGGTTGAAGCGTAAGGGGCAGTGGGTTTAAGCAGTAATGGAGGGGGTTAAGCAGTAAAGGGGGCAGGGGTTTAAGCGTAAGGAGGCTGTTAAGCAAATGGAGGGAGTGGTTGAGCAGTAATGGGGGCAGTGGGTTTAAGCGTAATGAGGCAAAGGAGAAAAGCCCTTTCTAATAAAGAAAATAACATTTTTCCCCCTCCTCCCTCAGCACTATCTAGTAGGCACTCGACTTTTTCAGCAAAGAGGTTTAAATTACATTATTTGTCAATTCTTTTTTTTTGATGTATTTTAGCGGACTTTATCCTGGAAAAGGAAACAAAGCCCGCCTTTAAAGGGGGGGTTTGGGGGTATTCAGTTTTGGGGGGATATGTTTGTTCTTTTTAAAGTATATCTTTTAAAATGTTGTATTTTGAGCACCTCGCAAAAAAAGTGATTATTGTGATGTGGTGAAAGTGTTGAATGATATGAAAGCTTTTTCTTTTTGGGATTTTTTTCTTTTTTTTGGGCACCCCCTCAGGGGAGACGGCCAACTTGTTAAAAAAAAAACAAAAAAAAATTTTTTGTAAAAAGCAGTTTTAAATTTCTACATTTTTTAGTATTAACAGTATATTTAAATTAATTTAACACCCCATCAATTAAAATATGCCAATAACAATAGGGTTTTTTTTGTGGGGAAAAGATTTAAACGTTTTTCCTATATTTCTTTGGGGAAAATTTTGTTTTTATACTTCCTGTTTTGGGAAAAGTCCAAGGGCCTGGAACGGTTTTGAGGATTTATGAGGGACCACGTTTTTTTAACCCCAAAACACCATAAAATTAACATTGGACTTTTTTCCATGTTTTAGGGGGTATTTCACAAAACTTGTAAAATAAAAAATTTTTCCTTGTACTGGTGTAAGAGGACCAAAAAAAGAATAAAAAACAGTTACATTAATTAAACCGGGGTATTCCAGTTAGCTTGCGCTAACATTTCCAAAATTTTGGGAAATGCAAAAACATCTTCAAACACATCTAAAACTAAAAACATTAAAAGCAATTAAAAAACAAAGAAAGCAATCAATCTCGCATCAATACCCTACCCCGCCTTCCCCCCCCTAAGTTTTACCTCCATTCCATTCACTTTGATCCACCTTTTAAAGACCAAAAAACCCCCTCTTCAGCCCTCGACTAATACTTTTATTTAAATCCACACCTTTCCTAAATTTTCCCCACTCCGAAATTTTCTACATATATTTTTTCCCCCTTTCCCTTAGACAGGACATCCACCGCCTCCTCCCCCGAGCATTTACAACCCAACTTCACACCCTATAAAAGTTTTGGGACCCTTATACTTTTATACATTCCCCTTTTTTGCCTCCATAAATAATTTTTTTTTTTTCTCCACATATACCTCAATCCCCCACCTTTTTCCTTCTTAGTTCATGGTTAACCCCACCTTTTTAAATCCTCTGCGACCGTCAAATCCCAAATATCTGAAAAAAATTCACTTCTTCCATACCCCTCTTCTCCAAATTTGTATCCAATTTTCTTTTTCTAAATCATTTTTATACCCCCTTTTAAACTTGCCTTTTCATGTTCACTTCAGCTTTCTACTTTACACACCTCCCAAACTTGCCACTAACCCTTTTAACTTTTCTTTAGAATCTGCCATAAGCACATACATCAGCAAAAGTAACTGTTCATTTCCCCCTTTTTTTATTTATTCCCCCTAAATTTTAACCCCCCCCCCTCTCCCAACTTTCCCGCATTTTCTTTTTTACAACCCCCCTCTATAATATATTAAACAAACCATGGGGACATTACACATCCCCTCTAAACCACTTTTACTGGAAGAAACTCCCTCTCTGCTAAACCCTAACCTGAGCCTCACATCCTCAAAAAACCTTTTTTAGCATTTTGTAACTTACACCTTTCCATATACTGCAAAACCGCCACATTTTTTCCCCACCACTCCATCTATGCCTTTTCTAAAACCAATATTATTTATTTTAACACACTGCTATTTTCCCCCACAAGCAGGGGGACCCAAAAAAAAACACTTACCATCACTCACTCCACACTGTCTTCCCAGAGGAGTGCCAAAAATAAAGTTCAAAATTAAAAAAAAATCCCCACCCCCCAAATGAACAAAAAATGGTATAAAATACCGACAGGTTTTTAGTAAACGCATATGCAACATTAGTTTTTTTATTTCAAAACTTTTTCCACACATAGGTTCTTCGTCGAGTACAGAAAATTTTATAGAAGCAGAAAAGACTTGAAACATGAATCCTCCATCACCCCTTTAAGTTTTGAGGGGTTAGTCCCCCATTCCGGAGAAAATATTGTTCCATATCTGAAACAATATGGAGTTGAAGTGATAGGATGGAGCCTTATAAGCGCCGGGGGTAACGTAGGGGCACAGTAGAGGTAAGAAAGTAACGTTGGGGGTCGGTCCCCTTCAAAAAACCAGCCCTTCTCCTATAAGGTTGCAAGTTGATTTCAAGTCTCACCAAGATACCCTTTTGTTGCAGTGCTGACACAAGGGGATCTTGGTACAGACTTATATCAAATTCGGGAAAACCCCTCTAGTGAGAATGGTGGGTTTTAGAGGGGCCTGACCTCCCAATTCTGCATTTTTACCTCACTAGTGACCACCTCACCTCCCGGCGCTAATAAGGCTCCCTCCTAACACTTAACCCCAAATTGGTTTTTAGACTGGGAAAAATACTCTTTTCCAACTGACACGACCACCTCAAAACTTTAAGGGGTGGACTGTACATCGCTTCATCTCTCTGCTTTTTATCAACTTTTCTGTACTCGACTGAAGAAGCCTACTGTGTAGGTGAAATTTTTTAAAAAAAAAGTCCTAA
>NW_026467610.1:0-13783 GCF_026875155.1 Cherax quadricarinatus
GGGAAGGGCAAAGAAGACTGCAACAGAGTATGGCAGGTGGCCAAAGGGACTGAAAACCCTCACCAAGGAAAGATCTTGGGTAGTATAACACCGACAGTCTCCGGAAGCACACATAACCAGAAAACTGCTGCCATAGGGGCGCCGGGCAAAATGAAAAACAGGGTTCCAAACCCTTTGAAAGGAATCGTTAAAGACACTGTACACCGTGTATGTCAGGCCCATACTGGAGTAGCACACCGTTTGGAACCCGCACTTGATCAAGCACGTCAAGATATTAGGAAAGTGCAAAGTTTGCAAAAAGACTGTTCCAGAGCTAAGGTAATCCTATGAAGAAAGGTTGAGGGAAAACTTGGTCTGACGAACGGGAGGACAGGGGGCAGGGGGGACATGATAACGACATACAAAATACTGCGGGAATATATAAGGGGGGAAAAAGACGGGATTTCCCAAGATGGGACCGACACAAAAGGTCAAAATTGGAAGTTGAAAAATCAGATGAATAAAAGGGGAGTTAGGAAGTATTTTTTCAGTATAGAGTTGTCAGGAAGTGAAATAGCGGCAAGTGACGTTGGGAGGGGGGGGAAACCCTATTAGTTTTTGAAGGGGGGTTTTTGACAAAGCCCTGGAGCAGGGAAAAAGGGGACCCATAGCGATCATGAAGGGCGGGGCCCGGGCGATCTCGACCCCTGCAAACCACAATTTTGGGGAGTAAATTAGGTGGGTACCATCCCAAAAACCACCCAAAACACACGGTGTGGACGTGGTATAAATTTCACGTGACGCGGTATAAGTTTGTACGGTTTTGGTATGGTGTAAAAGTGCATGTGAAACCCTGTATAAGTGTTGACGTGTGTTTACGTGGTTAAGTGCATGTGCACGCGTGTATAAAATGTGTGTACGGTGTATAGTGCATTGTACCTGTATAAGTGTGTGTACGTGGATAAGTGCATGTGCCGCGTGTATAATGTTGTTACGGTTTTTTTTAAGTGCATGTGCACGCGTATAAAAGTGGTGTGACGTTGTGTATGTGTATAAGTGCTGTGCACGCGTGTTTAAAAATTGTGTGACGTTGTGTACGCAGGCTTGCTGTGTAAGCACAGGCGACTCTCAAGTGTTGATACAAAACTGATGACTGGGAGGAAGGAGAAAATCTCCCTCTCCCCCTCCTCTCTCTCTCTCTCTCTCTCTTCTGTCTCTTCTCTTCTCTCTCCTCCTCCCCTCTCCTCTCTCTCTCTCTCTTCTCTTGCTAGCCTTACCTAATTTTGGTTGCAGGGGTCAAGTCAAAAACTCTGGTCCCGCCCAGCTAACAAAAAGTCACTCAAAAATCTCGGAATTAAACCAACTCCACAAGACTTCGAAAAGGCGAAAATACTGCCCCTGCACTCGCCCCCGGGCCAGACCAGGAACCTGTGTTCACAAGAACTGCAAGAAGCCCCTATCACGAGCCTTTTTCCATCCTATGGAGAGGGAGCAAAGGAACGGGGGTCGTCCCACGTTACTAAAAACAACAAATAGCCCCCCTCCCAAAGGGGGGGGAAAAGCAACACAAAGAACTAAGACCCTAGCACTAACATCCCATTTTCATAAAAACTTTTAAAAGGGGCCTAAGAACAAGGCACCACCCTCTAAAACCCCCTCATTTAAAAACCCCGGCAAAATGGGGGTTTTGAAAAAAGGGCGCCCTGTCTGTCTCAACTACTGGACCCTAGGACAAAGTCCTGACGCTGTAAGGAAAACAAAAAACAGATGTTAATACCAGACTTTCAAAAGTTTGACAAGTGTGACCTAATTTTAATACAACAAAATGTGGCTAAAGGTAACAGGAAAGTTTGGTAGATGGATTATAATTCCCCCCACTAAAAGAAAACAGAGAGTAGAACAAAAGAGTAAAGTCTGAGGCGGCTAGGTGCAAAGCCTTTTCCACAAAGGCACATAAATTTTCTTCCCCCGTGTTCCACAAGGGACTATGCTTCCGTGTTCCCCCAAGGGACAGTACGGGCTTCCATGTTCCACAAGGGGCAGTACTGTTTCCCAGTGTTTTCCCCAAGGTTTCGTTTCTGTCTTCCATGTTCCACAAGGCACAGTACTGTCTTTCCAAGGGGTTTCCAAGGGTTTCAGTACTGTCTTCCAGTGTTTCCCCAAGGCACAGTACTGTCTTCCCGTGTTCCACAAGGGGAGTACGTATCCAGTTTCCACAAAAGGGAAAAGTTAAATTTTCTTTTTCCCCCGGTTTCCCCAAGGTTCAATTACTGTTTTCCAGGGGTTCCACAAGGTACATTTTTGTCTTCCAGGGGTTCCACAAAGGGACAGTACTGTCTTTCCCGTGTTACCCCCGGTAAGTTTCTGTTCTTCCAGTGTTTCCACAAGGGACAGTAATTTTCTTCCAGTGTCCCTTTAAGACCCGGGGTCTTTAAAAGAAACCCCGGCTGTCTTCAAGGAACCCCCCGGGGGGTTTTCTTCAAGACCCCTGGCTGTTTTGAAAAAAACCCCCCTGTCTTCAAGACCCCGGGGGTCTTTCAAGACCCCTTTGGGATCTTTTAAGGCCCCCGGTTTTTTTCAAAACCCCCGGGTTTTTCTTTTAAGACCCCTGGGCTGTCTTTAAGACCCCCTGGCTGTCTTCAAGGCCCCCCGGGTTGTCCTTCAAAACCTGGCTGGCTTTTAAGGACCCCCTCTTTTTCCCCCCAAGACCCCTGCTGTCTTTAAGACCCCCGGCTTTTCTTCAAGACCCCTTTGGGGTGTCTTCCCAAAACCCCATGGCGGGCTTTTTAAGAACCCCGGTTTTCTTTAAGACCCTGGTTGGGCTTCAAGACCCCTGGTTGTCTTCAAAACCCCTGGTTTTTCTTCAAGACCCCCCGGCTGGGCCCTTTAAAAACCCCGGGGGGTTTTCTTCAAAACCCCTGGCTGTCTTCAAGACCCCTTTGGTTTGTCTTCAAGACCCCTGGGGGGGGGCATCAAGGGCCCCTGGGGGCTTCCAAAGGGAAACCCTGGTTGTCCTTTAAGCCCCTGGGTTGTCTCCAAAACCCCGGGGTTTTCTTTAAACCCCTTGGTTGTCTTCAAGACCCCTGGCTGTCTTCAAGAAACCCCGGGGTTTTTCTTCCGAAAACCCCCGGGCCCGTCTTCAAGACCCCTGGTTGGGCTTCAAGGGCCCCTGGGTGTTTCAAGACCCTGTTTTCTTTAAGCCCCCTGGCGCTTTAAGACCCTGGTTTTCTTCAAAACCCCTGGGTTTTCTTCAAGACCCCCGGCTGTCTTCAAGAACCCCGGGGTTTTTCCCTTTAAGACCCCTGGTTGCTTCAAGACCCCTGGTTTTCTTCAAGGGCCCCCGGCTGCTTTTAAGACCCCTGGCCCGTCTTAAGACCCCCGGTTGAAATTTAAGGAACCCCCGGTTGTCCCTTTTAAAAAACCCCGGGTTTTTCTTCAAAAACCCCCGGCTGGGCTTCAAGACCCTGGTTGTTCCCTTTAAGACCCCCGGTTGGGCTTCAAGGGCCCCCGGCTGTCTTCAAACCCCCCGGTTTTTCTTTAAGACCCCCGGTTGTCTTCAAGACCCCTGGAGTCTTTAAGACCCCCGGGCTGTTTTTCAAGACCCCTGGTTTTTCCCTTTAAGGGCCCCTGGTTGTCTTCCAAAACCCCTGGCTTTTCTTCAAGGGAACCCCCGGTTGTCTTTTAAGAACCCCGGGTGTCTTCAAGGCCCCTGGGTCTTCAAAACTCCTGGTTGTCTTCAAGACCCCTGGTTTGGGTTTTAAGGACCCCCGGCTTTTCTTCAAAATCCCTGGGTTTTCTTCAAGACCCCCTGGGTTGGGCTTCCCAAAACCCCCGGGGAGTCCTTCAAAACCCCTGGGGTCCCTTAAGGGCCCCTGGTTGTTTTCAAGACCCCCGGGTTTTCTTCAAGACCCCCGGTTTTTCTTTAAGGGCCCCTGGCGGGGCTTTCCCAAAACCCCCGGCTGTCTTCAAGCCCCTGGTGTCTTCAAGACCCCCGGGGTTTTCTTCAAAACTCCTGGTTTTTCTTCAAGGGGCCCCTGGTTGTCTTCAAAACTCCCGGTTGCTTCAAGACCCCTCTGTCTTTAAGACCCCCGGGTTTCTTCAAAGACCCCTGGGTTTTCTTCAAACCCCCGGTTGTTTTTCAAAACCCCTGGGGTTTTCTTCAAAGGGCCCCTGGGTTTTTTTCAAGACCCCTGGGTGTCTTCAAGACCCCCGGTTTTTTTTCAAGGGCTCCCGGGTTTTCTTCCCCGAACCCCCGGGTTTCTTCAAAAATCCTGGGGTTTTCTTCAAGACCCCGGTTGTCTTCAAAACCCCTGGTGTCTTCAAAACCCCTTTGGGTGTCTTCAAGACCCCTGGTTGTCTTCCCAAAACCCCTGGGTTTTCTTTAAGACCCCTGGCTGTTTCAAGACCCCTGGTTGTCTTCAAGACCCCTGGCTGTCTTCAAGACCCCCGGTTTTCTTCAAGACCCCCGGCTGGGCTTCAAGACCCCTGGTTGTCCCTTAAAAACCCCGGTTTTTCTTCAAGACCCCTGGGTTTTCTTCAAGACTCCGGGGGTCCCTTTAAGACCATGGGTTTTCTTCAAGACCCCCGGGTTTTCTTCCCAAAACCCCTGGGTTGTTTTTCAAGACCCCTGGGGTTTTCTTCCGGGCCCCCGGGTTTTTTCCCCAAAACCCCTGGGTTTTTCTTCAAACCCCTGGCGTCTTCAAGACCCCGGTTGTCTTCAAAACCCCGGTTTTTCTTCAACAAGGGGACTGGACAGGGGACCCTTTAAAATTTTAGTTCCCGGACGACCGGGGTTTTGGGGGTTTGTTTCGTCGCTTTCGTACAGCCCCAAAAGTTAAAAAAGCCTGGGTTTATCAACCCGATCCACCCTGAGGCCTGGTCTCGATCCGGGCCGGGGGGGGGTTTTTCCCCTGAATCCTCTCCAGGAAAATCAATCTTGCAAAACTTTATATTCACGAAACATAATGAAAACAGGATGAAACTTGGGCCCTTTTGGGGCCATGTGTGGGGGCCCTGTTTTTGGGGCCCTGGGGTTTTTGCCCCTGTGTGGGGCCCCCGTGTGGGCCATGTGTGGGGCCATGTGTGGGCCATGTGTGGGGCCCGGGGTGGGCCATGTGTGGCCCAAATGTGGGCCCATATGTGGGCAATGTGTGGGCCATGTGTGGGGCCCGTGTGGGGCATGTGTGGCCAAGTGTGGGGCCCTGTGTGGGGCCCTGTGGGCCCCCTTTTGGGGGCCCAAATTGTGGGCCCTGTTTTGGGGGAAAGTGTTGGGGCATCTTTTTGCACCATGTTTTTCGTCAAAGTGTGGGGCCCCCTTTTTCTGGGCCCTTTTGTTTTGGGCCCTCTGTTTGGTCCTTGGGGGGGGGATCCATCCGTGGGGCCCTGGTGGGTGGGGCCCCTCTTTGGGGGCCCTTGTGGGGGGGTAGGGCCCTCTGTGGTCCAACAATTTCATTTGGTCAAATGATTTGTTTTTTTGAAGCCCCTTGGGTGCCCCTCCTTTTTGGGTTTTAGTAGCGGTTTTTGTGGTTGCCCATCTTGTGTGGTGTAGTAGGTGTTTTTGTGGGGTTGGGCCCTTTTTGTGGGTTTTAGTAAATGTTTGTGGCTGCCGGCTTGTGGGTAGTCGGGTGTCTAGGTGGCTGCCCGTCTTTGGTTTTAGAGGCTGTCTTGTGGCCCGCCCCGTTTGTGGGGTAGTAGCTGTCTTGCGGCTCCCGGGCTTTGGAGGGGGTTGTACCAAGTCTTGGGCTGCCCGGGCGATGAGGTATTGAAGTGCCCCGCAGGCATTTCCCCTTAAATTCCCTAATGCAAAAAACATGACCTCAACGAACTTCTAAATCAGTGTGACCAGTGTAATTCCCCAGAAACCAGTTTCCCGACCCGTGGGAAATATCTCCCAGAGCCCCCCGCTGACCCGTGGACTTTTCTCCCGAGTCGTGCTGGGACCCGTGTACTATCTCCCGAGCAAGTGCGACCCTGTACTAAACTCCCCAGAGGGCGTGGGTGACCATTTTACTTAAAATTTCCCCGAGTAGTGGTGAAATTTTACTATCTCCCAGGGTCAATGCTGACCCAGGGAAATTTAAAACCTTCCCCGGGGGGGCCCGGGGGCGACCCAGGGGTACTACTACGGAGAGGTCAGTTTCTCCCAGTGGAAATTTCTCCCACAGGGGCAGTGCTGGGGGGGCCAGGGGGTACCCCGCTTTTTCCCCGAGCCAGTGCTGACAAGTGTTTCTATTTTCCCGAGCCCGTGGGTACCCGGTGTTTCTATCTCCCCAAAGGAAATGGCTGACAAATGTACTAAAACCCCCCTGAGTCAGGGGGGTGGACATTGGCCCCGGGGGCCCAGGAGAAACCAGTTTTAACCTGTTCCTTTTTCTCCCAAAGGGTTTTAGGGGCTTGGGCCGGGTTAAATAATCTCCCACCGGTGCCCCGACCAGTGGGAAATATCTTCCCAGGGGCCCGTTTCTAAAGTTTACTATCCCCCGAGTTGATTACCAGTGTAAATATCTCCCAGAGCCAGTGCTGGCCGTGTACATCCCCCGAGGCCAGTGCTTTACCAAGGGAAAAAATTTTCCCAGGGGGCAGTGCTGACCAGGTACTATCTCCCACGTCCAGGGCTGGCCGTGTATATACCCAAGCCAGGCTGGGCCCGGGGTTTTAAACTCCCAGAGCCAAATGCTGACCAGTATTATATCTCCCAGGGGCAGTGCTGACCAGTATATCCCCCCAGAGCCATGCTGGCCAGTGGGTTTTTTCCCAACCATGCGACCATAAATTCCCCCGAGCCATGCGACCCGTATGTTTTCCCAGAGGGAATTTTGACCCCGGGACTATCTTTCCCCGAGCCAGTGCTGACCAGTTTTACTATTCTCCCCGAGCCAGTGCTTTGGGCCCGGGGATACTATCTTTTCCCCAAACCGTTTCTGACCAGGTTTTACAAACTCCCAGAGTCCCGGGGCTGACCGGTTGTAAATATCTCCCGGGCCCGTGCAGCCAGGGGTTTCATCTCCCCGAGCCAGTGCTGCCCTGACTATCCCCAGAGCCCGTGCTGCCCGGGGGCTACTCCAGACCCGTGCGAAGGGTTTTCCCCTCGTGCTGACCTGACTATCTCCCAAGAGTGGGCCCCGTTCTATTCCCCAAACCCCGCCATGTACTATCTCCCACAGGCTGCCATTTTTCCCCACGGGTGCCCGGTACTATCTCCCAGCCCTTTCCAGTTACTATCTCCCAAACCCGGGGCCCGTTATTCCCCCGGGGGGGTTTTTTTAAGATCACCGTTTAAATCTCCCCCAAGTGAAATTTTTAAACCCCGCCCCCGGGCCCGTTTATCTCCCAGACCGGGTTATTTAATATTTTAAATTTTTAAAAAATATCTCCCAAATCGGCCAGTGTTTTCTCCCCGAGCCCGTGGAATTCTTTTCCCCGGGCCAGTCGAATTTTAACCCCCGGGGCCAGTTGGGAAAACCCCCAAGGGGCTGGCCGTTACCCCCCAAAAATTTGCCCGGTACTATCCCCAAAACCCGGTAATGGTCTCCCCAGGCTACCTGATTTCCCCACCGGTTCATTATATCTCCAGAGCGGCTGACCATTTTTCTCCCAACAAAGCGTTGGGACTACTCCCAGCCGTTTGGCCAGTTTCTTTCCCCGGGGTTTTCTGCCTTTACCCCCGGGAAAGGAATCTTCCCCCCGTGCGACCAGGTACTACTCCCAGGGGGCCCGAAGGAATTTCCCGAGGCCCCCAGGCCGTTTTTGGCCCTTAAAAATTTCCCCCTTTTAAAATGCATTCCCCCCAGTGCTGACCAGGTTAAAAATTTCCCCCCGAGCTGCCCTTCTTCCCAAAGGGGTTTTCCGTTTCCCCAGACCATGTGGCCGTACTATCTCCCGAGCCAGTGCGGCCAGTACTTCTCCCAGGCCTTTTGCCAGTTTTCTCCCAACCCGGCTGGAAAGTTTCTTTCCCCGGGGGCCCGTGTTTAAAAATAACCTTTTTTTCCCCGGGGGCCAAATTTCCCCGCCTGTTTGTATATCTCCCAAGCCAGTTGGGGGGCCCCCGCCCGGCCGGGTTTTTCCCAACCTGCTCCAGGTTTTATTTCCAGAGCCTGCTCCATTATAAACCCCCCCGTGGGTTTAATATTCCCCCCCATGGCCCTGATTTCCCGGGGTTTACCAGGGCCTTTGACCCGTGTGCATGTCATTCCCGACCAGTGAACTATTCCCCAGAGTGTGGAGTGATATCTCCCGAGCGGGACCAGTATTTCCCGGAAATTTTGCTTCCCGGGGGTTTTACCCCAGGGTCGGGTGACTATCCCCAGAGCCCGTGCGACCAGTGTACTATCTCCCCAAAAATGACCCTGTACTTCCCCCAAACCGGCTGCCAGTGTACTATCTCCCCCAGCCCTGCCCCCAAATCTCCCCAAACCAGTGCTGGCCAGTTACTTAAGTCCCGGGGTTACTTTCCCCCCATTGGCCATTAAACTAAGCCCTTGGAGTTAATCCCTTTTTTTTTCCCAAACAGTGCTGCGGGTTTTCCCCCCCTTTTCCCTTTTTTTTTAAAACCCTTCAAAATTTCCCAAAACCCTGCTACCTTTAAATTTTCCCAAGCGTCTGGGGTTACACCCCCGACCAGTGTGGCCAGTTACTCTCCCCGGCCCGTGCTGCCAGGTTTTTAGAGCGTCCCGTGTTTTCCCAACCTGAACCAGTGTACTATCTCCCAAAAAGTGCGCCAATTTTTTTTCCCGAGCCCTGTGCAACCCCCAGGATGCTCTTTTAATCTCCCGCGCTCCTTTATATTCCAAAAGGGGGGGAAAAACCCAGGAAATTTACCAGGCCTTTCCCCCCTGCCCTTATTCCCCAAACCAGGCTGCCGTAATTTTCCCAGAGCCAGTGCTGCCATATTCCCCAAAGTGGGCCCGTTCCCCCCCCATCGTTCCCGTGTACTACTCCCCCCTGGCCGTTTTTACCCCCGGCCCTTAATTTTTCCCCCGGGGCGACCAGTATATTCCCGGCCCGTGCTGGGGTTTTCCCCCAAAAGGGGGTTATCTCCCCGAATTCCCAGGGCCCCCGGCCCCCCATTTTATTTTCCCCCAGTGCGGGAAAAATTTTCTCCCAAACATGGAGGCCCTTACTATCTCCCGGAGGCGACCCGTTTATTCGCCCGGTTTTAGTAATCTCCCAGACCGCCCGGTTTTCCCAAAAGGCTGAATGTACTATCTCCCAAACCCCCTTTTTCCGGGCATTCCCCCCGGGCCCGTGTTTTTAATTTAAAGTCCCCCAAAAGACAAGGGCATTCCCCCCCGGCTGGACCAGTACTCCCCCCAGTTTACCAGTGTACTTCTCCCCCCCGGGGCCCTCTTTCCCCAGCCTGGGTGTAATTCCCAACCGTGGCCGGGTTATTCTCCCCCTTTTGCGGATTTATCCCGGGGGCCAGTTTTCTCCCAAAAGGGGCCTTAAAATTTTCCCCGAGCCGGGGGAAATTACCCCAAGGGAAAGTCCAGGATATCTCCCAAATTTTTCCCCGTTTTAGACATGGGGTAAATTTCCCCCCGGGGGGTGTACTTTCCAACCCCCTGGGGTATTCCCCCCCGGGCCGGTTTACTTTCCCCGAGCCCGTGTGACCATGTACTTCCCCCCGGGGCCCGGGGACTATCCCCAAAGGAGCTGCCCAAAAACTCCCAACCCGTGCAAAGCTTCCCCGCCCGGGGGTCTACTTTAAATGTCCAGGGGAATCCCGAGCAGGTGCCGGTTTTCCCCAAATCGGCCCGACTTAAACTCCCGACCCCGTGTGCCCGGTTTTTTCCCAGAGCCCGTGTAATTTTCCCCAACCCGGCCCGGGATTCCCCGGGCCCGTTGGCCTGTAATCTCCCCCCTGCCAGTGTACTATCTCCCAAGGGGTTTCCGGGATTCCCCCCATGCTGGCCAGTGTTTTCCCAACCCTCCCCGATTCTTTCCCAGACCCTGCTAAGGGACATCTCCCCCCCCCCCCCCCCCCCCCCCCCCCCCCCCCCCCCCCCCCCCCCCCCCCCCCCCCCCCCCCCCCCCCCCCCCCCCCCCCCCCGGGGGGGGGGGGGGGGGGGGGGGGGGGGGGGGGGGGGGGGGGGGGGGTCAGTGTTGACATGCATGCTCCAGAGCCAGTGCTGACCTGTTCTACTCCAGGTCATGCTGACCGGTCTACCCCACAGTGCTGACCGTTACACTCCAGAGCCAGTGCTGACATGTACTATCTCCAGAGTGTGATGACCCGGTACTATCTCCCAAGCCAGTCTGGCCGTGTACTTCCCCAGCCAGTGCTGACCAAGACATCTCCCAGAGCGTGCGACCAGTGTACTACTCCCACGTCAGTGCTGGCGTGTATATTCCCAAGCCAGGGTGGCCAGGTTAATCTCCCGAGCCAGTGCTGACCAGTATTAATCTCCCAGGCATGCTGACCATATATCTCCAGAGCAGTGCGGCCAGTGCTTTTCCGAGCAGTGCTGACAGTATATTCCCAGGCATGCTGACCAGTGTCTCCCAGAGCAGTGTGACCAGGTACTATCTCCAGAGCCAGTGCTACAGTGTACTATCTCCAGAGCCAGGTGGCATTACTATCTCCCGAGCCATGCTGACCTTTTACTATCTCCAGATCGGTGTGACCGTGTACACTCCCGGGCCCGTGCTAGCCAGGTACTACTCCAGAGCGGTGCCAATTACTATCTCCAGAGCCAGGTGGCCAGTGTACTATCTCCGAGTCAGTGCTGCCAGTGTATATCTTCCAGGTCAGTGTGACAGTGTACTATCTCCAGGCAGTGCAGACCGTGTACTACTCCAAGTCAGTGCGCCGTTACTATTCCCACGAGTGCCAGGTGCATCTCTCTAAGCAGCGTGACCAGTACTACTCCCAGAGCAGGCGGCGTGTACTATCTCCGAATCGGCTGGCCGTGTACTTCCCCAGGCAAGTGTACCAGTGTACTATCTCCCACGTCCAGTGTGCCATGTACTTCTCCCAGGCCGTGTGGCAGTGAGAATCCCAGAGCCAGTGCTGACCATTAATACTCCCAGGTCATGTGACCGTATAATATCTCCAGAGCCAGTGCTGGCCAGTGCATATCTCCGAGCCATCTTACCAGTATAAATCTTTCCCAAACGTGTGACAATAAATCTCCCAGAGCATGCTGGCCAGTGTACTATCTCCCGAGCATGCTGACAGGGTCTATCTCCCAGAGCCGCTGACCTGTACTTCTCCAGCAGTGCTGGCAGTATACTATCCCAAGCCAGTGGCCATGACTATCTACAGAGTCATGCGACCGTGTACTTCTCCAAAGCAATTGACATGTACTATCTCCAGAGCATGCTACCCGTGTACTATCCAGAGCGTGCTGCAGGGTTACTTCCAGAGCAGTGCTACCAGGGTACTATCCCATAGCAGTGCTGACCGGACACTCCCAGCCAGTGGGCCAGTATACTATCTCCGAGCCGTGCTGGCAGTGTACTATCTCCCAGAGTCAGTGCTGCCCGTGTACTATCTCCGAGCCGTGTGACCAGGGTACATCCAAGCAGTGTGACCGTGTACATCCCAGAGCCATGCTGGCAGTTACTATCTCCAGAGCAGTGCTGGCCTGTACTATCCGGTCAGTGTGACCAGTGTCATCTCCCAAGCCGTGCGATATGTACTATCTCCCAAGCAGGTGGCCAGTAATATCTCCCAGAGCAGTGCTGGCATTTACTATCCCGAGCAGGCTGGCCATATACTATCTCCAGAGCCATTGGCGTGTACTATCTCCCGAGCCGTGCTGGCCGATCTACTCCCGAGCATGTGGCAGTGTACTTCTCCGAGCCAGGTGGCCAGAACTATTCCAGAGCCGTGCTGGCATGTACTATTCCCAGCAGTGTTGATCAGTGTCTATCTCCCAAAGCATGTGACAGTGTCATCTCCCAGACAGTGTGGCCAGTGTATTATCTCCAGACCGGCTACTATAATATCTCAGGCATGTGACCATTTATACTCCCAATCAGTATGCGGTGTACTTTTCCAGAGCCAGTGTGCAGTTTTACTACTCCGGGTCAGTGCTGACAGTGTATATTCCGGCCAGTGCTGACAAGTGTACTATTCCAGAGTCCAAAAAAAAAAAAAAAAAAAAAAAAAAAAAAAAAAAAAAAAAAAAAAAAAAAAAAAAAAAAAAAAAAAAAAAAAAAAAAAAAAAAAAAAAAAAAAAAAAAAAAAAAAAAAAAAAAAAAAAAAAAAAAAAAAAAAAAAAAAAAAAAAAAAAAAAAAAAAAAAAAAAAAAAAAAAAAAAAAAAAAAAAAAAAAAGGGGGGGGGGGGGGGGGGGGGGGGGGGGGGGGGGGGGGGGGGGGGGGGGGGGGGGGGGGGGGGGGGGGGGGGGGGGGGGGGGGGGGGGGGGGGGGGGGGGGGGGGGGGGGGGGGGGGGGGGGGGGGGGGGGGGGGGGGGGGGGGGGGGGGGGGGGGGGGGGGGGGGGGGGGGGGGGGGGGGGGGGGGGGGGGGGGGGGGGGGGGGGGGGGGGGGGGGGGGGGGGGGGGGGGGGGGGGGGGGGGGGGGGGGGGGGGGGGGGGGGGGGGGGGGGGGGGGGGGGGGGCCCGTGCTACCAAGACTATCCCCAGAGCCAGTCTGGCCATGTACTAATTCCCAGAGTCAGTGCTGACCAGTGATATCTTTCCGAGTCAGTTTCTGACAGTTACTATCTCCCCGAGCCCGTGCAGACCAGTGTACTATCTCCCCGAGCAGTGCGACCAGTGACATCCCCACAGAGTGACCATGTGTATCTCTCTAAGCCACGTGACAGTGTACTATCTCCCAGGCCAGTGCTGGCCAGTGTACTACCCAAATCGTGCTGGCCATGTACTATCTCCCAGAGCAAGTCTGACCATGTACTATCTCCCCGTCCCGTTTTGGGCCCGTGTACTATCTCCCAGGCCAGTGCGGCCAGTGTAATCTCCCAAAAGCCATGTGACCATTTAATATTCCCAGGTCATGCTGACCATTAAAAAACTCCCCGGCCAGTGCTGCCAGTGCATTATCTCCCAAACCCTGCTTACCAATAATATCTTTCCCAAACCAGTCGCCATAAAAAAATTCCCGAGCCAGTGCTGGCCCGTGACTTCCCCAGAGCCAGTGCTGACCCCGGGGACATTTCCCCAAGCCAGTGCTGACCCGTGTACTATCTCCCCAAGCCAGTGCTGGGCCAATACATCTCCCAGAGCCCGTGCTGGCCAGTGTACTTCTCCAAGTAGTGCTGACCCGTGTACTACTCCCCAAAAACCAATGCTGATCAGTGTACTATCTCCCAAGCCATGTGACCATGTATATCTCCCGACCGTGCGACCAGGGGGCTATTCCCCGACCATTTCGACCAGGGTACTATCTCCCATAGCCATGCTGACCAGTGTCTACTCCCCGAGCCCGTGCTGGCCAGTAACTATCTCCCCGAGCCAGGCTGGCCGGTACATCTCCCAATCAGTGCGACCCGACTACCCCAGAGCCAGTGCTGACCGGGTACTATCTCCAAGCCAGTGCTGACCATGTACATCTCCCAGAGCCCGTGCTGGGGCCCTATACTATCTCCCCAAACCAGTCTGGCCAGTGTATATCTCCCAGAGTAGTGCGACCCTGACACTCCCAAAGCCCGGCGATCAGGGACTATTCCCAGACCCGTGCGGCCTATACTATCTCCCGAGCCCGTGCGGGCCGTGAAAATATCTCCCAAGCCAGAGTGGGCCCTATAAATCCCCAGAGCCCGTCTGGCCCGTGTAATCTCCCAGAGCCCGTGGGTGGCCCCTTTTAAATACTCCCGAGCCCTTTTCTGGCCGTTTCACCCCAG
>NW_026467611.1:0-12744 GCF_026875155.1 Cherax quadricarinatus
GGGGATCTCGTTCATGAGAACGAAATTCAGGATTTTTTTTGTCTAGCAAAGGTATTGCCTGCAGCAGAACAACAAGCTACAACCCTCAAGGCAATGGTCAAGTGGAGCGGTTCAATGGTACTATATGGAAGGCAGTTACAATGACATTGAAGTCGCGCAATCTACCTGTTCAACACTGGCAAACTGTCCTACCTGATGCTTTTCACTCTATTAGATCATTGCTGTGCACAGTACTAATGCAAACCCCTCATGAAAGACTCAACTATTCACGTCGTTCCTCTACGGGAGCCTCCGTCCCCACTTGGTTTTTGTCATCTGGACCCGTTCTCCTGAAGAGTCCCCGTGGGGATGAACAAGACGGATCCTTTAGTGGAAGGGGTAAAAGCTCCTGCAAGCTAATCCACATTGCGCCCACATTCATACCAAAATGGTGAAGAAAACTACAGTATCTACAAGACATTTAGCCCCAGTTGAAATCCCCATTAGTGTGGAATCTCAAGATACACCAATAGATGTGAAAGATGCTTCGTTTTCTCCTGGAAAGACCCTTGAGACTACGCCTGCGAAAATAGAGGATTCTGCTCCAGCAGTTAGTCAAACCCCGCTGGAAAATATTGAACCTGGTGAAGAGGCTCAAGGGCTACGAAGGTCGGGATGTGTACGTCGCCCACCTAACAGTTTGGGAGATTACTGTCTGTGATATTTTAGAAGGGGGAGATTGTAGTAATACTTCTCATATGGGGAGCAGCAGCAGGATAATACTGCACCACCTCTCGGGGCCCTTAACAACAACAACAGTTTGGTGGGTGTCATAGGCGCCAACACATGGTGTGTGATTCTCTTCTCTTCTACTATCCCTATATTAGTGATGCAGATTACATGATGAGTTTAAATATGTGGCCTGTAGTTATAACTTTTCTCTTGACATATGCAAGACATCACCATCCCTGTAGAAGCCGTTATTAGATGTACTAGTCATTATATTTTGTTGTTGCAGAAGTACTATGAAGATTCTATGTTCAATAAAGCCTAGAGATAAGGCCTGTGTTTCTATCACAACAGCCAGCTTGTATCAATTCAGACAGGGGATCCTCGTTCATGAGTAACGAACTTCAGGAGTTTTTGGCTAGCAAAGGTATTGCCTGCAGCAGAACAACAAGCTACAACCCTCAAGGAAATGATCAAGTGAAGCAGTTCAATGGTACTATGTGGAAGGCAGTTACAATGGCATTGAAGTCGCGCAATCTACCTGTTCAACACTGGCAAACTGTCCTACCTGATGCTCTTCACTCTATTAGATCATTGCTGTGCACAGCTACTAATGCAACCCTCATGAAAGACTCCTCAACTATTCACGTCATTCCTCTACGGGAGCCTCCGTGCCCAATTGGTTATATCATCCTGGACCCGTTCTCCTGAAGAGTCAACGTACGATGAACAAACAGATCCTTTAGTGGGAAAAGGTAGAGCTCCTGCAAGCTAATCCACATTACACCGACATTCACTACCAAAATGGTGAAAAAAAGGGGATACAGTATCTACAAGACATTTAGCCCCAGTTAAAATCCCCATTAGTGGGGAAAATCTCAAGATACACCAATAGATGTGAAAGTGTTTCGTTTTCTCCTGGAAAGCCCTTGAGACTCCCCCTAGGAAATAGAGGTTTCGCCCCAGCAGTTAGTCAAACCCCGCTGGAAAATATTAAACCCCGGTGAGAGGCTCAAAGGCTACGAAGGTCGGGACGTGTACGTCCCCCCCTAACATTTTGGGGAGTTACGTTTGATATTTAGAAGAGGGAGTTGTGTAAACGCCCTTTGGGGAGAGAAAAAGTTCTTAACATGGGAAGGAGCTTGGTATTTTAGTACATGATGGATGTTAAAAATTTAAAACACTGACTGGGTTTAGAATGTTGAAAAACAAACCCAGACACTGTACAGTGAATCTTACCAAGTGTTAGAGGAATACACACGATCTAAAGGGTTTGTGAAAACGTCAATTGCATTAAGTTTTTAACCTGCATAAACTGTATCACTGAGGCAACAAGAGTTTTCACCCTCCAGGAAGATGTGTTCTTTTAATTCACTACCTCAAGTCCCCCCCCAAGAGCTCTTGTAGTAACCCCTTCCTTAAATCTTTGTTAAGCAACTGCTCAAGAAGAAATTTTCACCTAGCTGGTTAACAAGTTATCACAAGTTATAACAGATGGATCTAAACAGGAGCTTTGGCAGGGCTGCATCTGCTTTTGTTGCCCCTCCCTAGTAAGAACGATAAAAAAATTTGTTGATTGGGATAAAAATTAACAACTGGGCATCTACACTGAAAACGAATTGTTTGAAATTCCTAATGGCGCAAAGAACCTATGCCTGGTTGCCCTTTTCATCATTATGATTCTTGTCTCACTGAAGGCTTTGACTCATATAATGACTCCAACAACATGCTCTTGGGGGGAAGCCAGGTATAGATACTAAAATTTTAGGGCAAAGGAAATTAATGTACAATTGCTAGGGATCCCACACACATTGGATTACTCCTTCATGATAAAGTTGTATTTTTACCCAAGAAAGTTCGAAAAGGGGAAAAATGTAGAATTAACTTGGTATAACGTGTTGATTAAATAATATTAGGGAGAAGTAAAAAAATGAAAATGATTGTTATAGGAATGCATTTAGAACCTGAGTAGATCTATAACCCCTATATAACATAAACGTAGATAAGATTTATGGAGAAAACTTGCAATGTGAACAATGATGTGTTGTGTGGCCAGGCTTAGGTTGGTTACAAGTATTTTGGGGCGTTTGGGAGACACCAGATGATGACAAACTAAATGTAAATTATGGGGACAGGCATATGGTCACTCTCTTGAACACTATGTGTTTAAATTGCCATTTTGGGGAAATACAGAGAAGCAGTATAAAAACCTATGTGACATGTCAAGATATCTTATTAAGGGAAAATAAGATCCCAGATATCTAAAAAATTTTCCAAATTTGCTTGTAAAGATAAGTGAACTATAGTATGTAGATATAAATCCATATGTTTCCCTGTTAACCTTTGGGGCCTATTTCCCTAGGCCTTTTGTGTATCCATTGCTCTCGCGCTACCGTCCACAGGATGGATATGGGGTGCACAAAAATAGCCACTTCGGTGGCAAAAAAATCTAATCTGGGGAGAGCAGCAGGAAATACTGCACCACCTCTGGGGGGCCCTTAACAACAACACAGCTTGGTGGGTCTGGGCCCCAACACATGGTGTGCGATTCTCTTCTTTATATCCATATATTAGGTGCAGATTACTGGTGAGTTTAAATAGGGGCCCTGTATTATTTTCTCTTGCTATGCAAGACATCCCACCCTGTAAAGCAGTTTTTAGATGTACTGTCATTATAGTTTGTTTTTGCAAAGTACTATGAAGATTCTTTGTTCATTAAAGCCTAGGGGTAAGGCCTGTGTTTCTTCACAAATTGTGTCTGTCTGACTGTTGTAGTTATGGTATTGGGAAAAAATGACAAGTATCCCCATTTTTAGGTGTAGCCGTAGGTATCATAGTGGCAAATCAGTAGTTCCACTGTGCTAGCAGGGATGGCTACTCTTCCACAGCTGGTGTGTGTGATGGCATTCTGGTATCACCGAACCTTTACGGAGGGGGGGTTCTTGCACACTTTGAGGGTTCAGTCTCAGATCTGGCGGGGGTAGAGATGGCCTCACCTCATTTACCATTAAAGGATGTTATCAAGTTACATCAAAGGTTGTTTGGGTTTGACTGCAGTCCTTGTGGGAAACTGTAACCCCCAACTTTTTTACAGAAATACATTTAAAATTTTTGGTGTAAAGGCCTATTGTCTTTCTTTTTGGAAATTTTTTCCCAGCCACTTACCTCCCAAGAATGTAGTATTCCACAGTCTACTGCAACAGGGCCAAGTGGGGCATTTGAAACCCTACGTTGGGGATAGGTCCCACTTCGATGTTTAGGAAACGTAAACCATGCCCCCAGTTATTTTGGGGGAGGGGCACAGGCCCTACCCAACTGGCAATAATTTGGGTTTTTTCCTTAAGTCTTTTGGGCTTGATGATATGCTCATTTAGAGTCAAGGGAGGGTCCATGTAGAGAGGGCACCCAAAAGAGTATGTTATGACTCTTTTTTTAAAGTGGTGAGGTCTGATGGAGGGGAGAGCCTTAATCCCCCCAAAAGGTGTTCTAAGTAGTCATTGATCAGTTCTTCATTTTGTTCCACAAACACAAATTTGTGTGTGTTTTTCCTAAACTGAATCTTGAGTTGGATTTCTTTACGCTTCCCATTACCCGCACATTGCAGGCATCGGGGTGTTGTCTGCCCTTAGAAGGAATCGGGGTGTTGTCATGACACTTAGAGGCATCAGGGTGTTGTTATGCACATTTAGCGGGCATCAGGGTGTTGTCACACATTGCGGGCTCGGGTTTTGCTCCACTTACAGGCATCGGGGTGTTGTCGGAAGTTCAGTTTAACACTTTTCTTACTTTGAAGAAAGACTTCTTGCACCCTGTGTGCCCCAAAGGAAATTTTATTTTAAATTGTTACGAGTCAAGTGAGTCTGACTACTCGGGCTCTAGCCTTTTCTCACTTTTTCTCGCAGCAGCAGGGGGCGCAGCGACTTCCAACCCGTATTTTCTCCAATACCAGAGTCCCAATGCTCCTATGATGACCTAGTTAAAAGAAAAATGCATCCCCAAAACGTAGCACCCAGAATGCCCAAAAAGATTCCCAACAGGGAAACCTAAAAATCAAAAAAAATAGGATAAAAAAAAAAGATGCAAACTAACCGTAAGAAACCCCCCGCTGCCAGCCGAACACGAACCCAAAGCTTTGTATACTACAACTTTTCTTAACTACAACAATTCCTGTAGTATTATGGGGCGCCAACTAAGAGGAAACAGCAAAAGGGCCCACAAGAAAACACCGAAAATCAACTTTTAACAATGTATCAGGAGGATGCCGGCCCAGCAACCCCCCCACTCACCCCCACTAAAGGGGACACCACAACAAAAACAACAAACATGGCTGCCCCACCCCCCCTCCCCTTCCCCCCCGGTTTCAACCTCCCAAAGTAGTCTTCAGGTATGCCCCAACGACCGATACCCTAAAGCATGCATCTCCAATTTTGTTATTGAAAATAGAATCTTCGAGAACGTTTTAGAAAAACAAGACCCAGGTTGACACAACTCGAAAAAAAATCCTCAGTCTGAACAAAATTTTTCAACCCGGGAAACGACTAACTGTGCAAGACCATCCAGACGTCATAGATAGCCATACCCAAAAAAAAATATCTTTTAATCAAAGGTTAAAGAAGCAGAAAAAGAATGGAAGGCAACTTAGAAAAACCTTCGGATATTTGCTTCCAAGAAGATAAAACTGAAAAAGATAAACTATGGACGCAGTAATATTTTAACGTCCACTTTTTCCCAGTGAATGAACCAAAAACAGTAAAGAAATTATCTGCGACAAAAGGGCCCCAAAAAAGTGTTATTGTACCAGAGTCAGAAAAAAAAAAGCCAGGTTATAGGACCCCATGGTAAAAAAAAGTGTTATGCTTGATCCACTCAATGACGGGGAAAAAAGATTAATTATTGCTCAAAAAGTAAAGAAAAGGTATACAAAAACGAGTGTCTTACCAAAAAACGCAAACCCCCCGTTTTTAGAGTCAGAAAACTAAGCGAGAAAATAATAACAATACACCAATGCTTCCCGGAGGGGAAAAATTTAGTTAGGAAAAAAATGTAGGTCAATTACACAATCACGAACGAGAATGATCTATCACGTTTTCTCAGGGTCCCAATTTACAGAGAATAACTAAACAATTCCAACTAAAAGCCACGTATGTATGTCTTTTTGCTCCAATTATTGTTCAAAATTTCTTGTCAATTCTTATTAATTAAAAATCAACTACCCCATTTTGTGATTTTTTATAACTAGGGTTTTCCTTATGTGATTTTGTTATTTACTAAATTTTCGCTTAAACATTAGCTAATTGATACTTTTTCTGTCCATATTACTACCTCTATTTTTTTTTAATACATAATTGATTTTTACTTACTAAAAATTTTAAAAAATACATTTTTACTAAAATTTCAATTTTCCTTAACATTTTGACATTTAAAAACCATTACTTTTTTAATCCTTTACCTGTTTTTAAAAACCCCATTTACTATCCAGATTACCTTAATTTCCTTGTACCCAATAACCTCAAGTATAACTAACGTGCAATATTGAATGAAAAAACATTTCTTTTTTTACTTTTTTGTAATTTATTATTACTTACTAAATTTTATTAAAAACCTATTTTCCAATCAATTTTATTTTGTACATTAAAAAATTATTTTATTTTTCCTACATTTTGTGCCCAAAATTTCAAGTTTTTTTTTATTCAACCCAACCTTTATTTATCCCTTTTACCCGTTTTCCCGTCTACCCTCTTTCATCTATTATAATCAAGACATTTCCATTGTTATTTTTTTTATATTATTCTTTGGTACTTTAATTGTGAACTTTATTTTTTCAAATTTTAAAACTAGGTCAATTTGTTTGTCAAAACCCCATACCAGACTCTAGTGCAATTGCAAGTACCATTTCAAATTTTTTTTTTATATTTTTAAAGTTTATATTTAATTTTCCTACCATCTGCCCCCTTTACTTTGCTTACCATTACTAATTTTAGTCCCTTATATATTTTTTTCCTTTTATTTTGCTTTATATAACATCCTAGTTTATATATTAAATTGTTAAAAAAACAAGGTGCTATTCTTAGGTGTAAATAGAATAAATTCACAATTTTGCCATTATATTCCAAAACTCATTTTTTTGATTACCACTTTATTGGTCACCACAACCTATATTAGTCCCCTTTTTAAAATTTTTAAATTTTATACTATAATTTAACTTTAAAAATTCCTTTAAATTACTACCCCACTATCATATTCCCAAGCTCACTATTTGATCATCATTTATTTGTATTAGTCCTTAGCTCTTATTTTACATTTGTTAAATAACCAGGTGCTATTTTTAGCTTAAGACTATTTACTTTGTTTTATATTAATTTAAATATAGTTCACTCAAATCTTATGATTAAAGCATTGATCCCGATCCAACCCTTATTAATGACTTAAATGAACAAACAGTAACTGTAATTATACACTGCGAACATCAAAGGCACTTTTCAGTGCCCAAAAACCCAACTAAAATATTTAACTACAATAATTTTTTTAAGCAAGCATTACGATGACCCCATAGCATTTTAAATTCCTTACATGCATATGTCCATCATTACCTAAATGAAACCCGGCTAAAGCCTGATAGTACAGATGTCTATGCCCTTCCTGGTTTCACAGCCATACCAATTAGGCCCGATCAACAGGGGGTGGCCACTATACTACTCGACCAATAGAATTATCATAATATTGCACAAGGGATGAACAGGGGAATATATAATAGCTAAATTCAAATCAAAGTACCTACAAAAACCTCTCACATTGAAAACTCTACAGAGTTCCACAGTCAAAAAATTACCAATTTAGTCAAAATCTAGGGAAATTGATAACTGATGCACGCATGAACAAAAATCATTATACTCTCAGGTGACTTCAATATAAATTCCCGCAAGACCGGGCCCCCACGTTACTGAATTCAAAACACAAAGGTAACTATGTTACTACCAACAGTAACAAAACCCACAAGAGTTACAGAGAATGTTTCCCCACTTGACCACATCTGGGCCAACACCATATCCCCCTTTAAAAACAGGCATATTACGATAATACCCAAGCCAACCCTCTTTCCTCATAACAACTCTTGGTAAACTACCCCCAAAACACTCTAAAGTCCCTTCAACTTCACAATGAGGGAGCCTAAATAACTTACAACAGCAATAGCAAACATTGATTGGCCCTGAGTAGAAAAACCCTTTCAGATTTGACGAATGTATTAATAATTTTCTAAAAAAACCAAACCCCTATAACAAGCATGCCCTAAAAAAACAAACAGATGACAGCAAAGAGACTGAACGTCCCCGGCTAACACCCCGCATTCTCAAATCCATAAATAAAAAAACCCCAAAATGAAAAACAGTACAGAATGGGTCACATAACAAGACCAAAAAAAACGTTTCTCGTCAAACCTAACCAGCCTGATAAAAAGGGCAAAAAAAATTGTATTATGAGAACAGATTATCCCAATTACGAGGTGATATAAAAAAAAACCTGGAAAACCATCAGAAATTTGGGAAAAAAAAGAAATCACGAAAAAGGAAATAAAATTAGCAAAAACAGATGAACCCCAAATCCACCAACAGAAACAGCAACAAATCAAAATTTTTCTCCACTTAGGGCAAAACCTTGCCCAAAAAAATCCCAACTCAGATACCCCCCCAAATGATACCCACCCCGGGAACACCCCAACCACTGTTCCTAGCTCCAATAACCCATACGAATCTCCCTTATTTCAACGCACAAAAAAAAAAGGCAGGAGATTTAAATCCTTCCCCCCTTATAAAAAAAAAAGTGTCACAGTGCTATCACCAAACATTGCAAACTCTTTAACAAATCCCTTAATCCTCCCCTTCCCTACAGTTCAAAATAGCAAGGGCACCCCCATCCCCAAAAAAGGAGACCAAAAAAGAGTTAATAACTATAGGCCAAAATCCAACTTACCCCTCTCTCAAAAATTTCGAAAAATTATTCATAAAAAAATCTATCCTACCCTTTTCTCCAAAAAATACTCAACCCTGCCAAATTTTGGGTTAGGCCTAATAAAAATATAATGATGCTATTAACACATGCTAGAACATATATGACGGGAATAGAGAAAAAAGAAGTCCCCCTGGGGGGTCTTCATTGACTTACGTAAAGCTTTTTATTCAGTTTACCATGACTTGCTCCACGTAAAATTGTCACACTTTGGTTTAAAGGGGCACTCCCCAACTACCCCAAATCTTACCCCAGAACAGAAACCAATATTGTACGCAAAGGGGCAAACTCTTCTGCACAAACCCAAATTTCAGTTGGTGTCCCCCAGGGAAGTGCCTTGCCCTCTTTCTTTTCCTATAATAAATGACCTTCCAAATGCTTCGCAAATTTCTCAAACCCACACTATTTGCAGATGACTACATACTCTTCTCTCACCCGAGCCCAGTCACCTAGCCAATACTGTAAATACCGAATTACAGAAAATATTACCTGGGGGAGGACTAACAAACTTACACTAAACTTGACAAAACCCCACTTCATTAGTTTGGGAAAAAGCTACGATGTCCCTTAAATAATGATAAATGGGTACCCATCACAAAACTAACAGAGGGAAAATTTTTTGGAAACCCCTGGGTAAAGACTCAAATTTATACACTATACATCAAATTTCTAAAAAAATTTCCAAGGGGCTGTGGCATACTATCGAAATACGGTACTATGTTACAGTCACCCTCCTGGCCCCATATCACTCTTTATTTACCCCCATTCACCCATGGAATTTTTTGGGAGGGGGGTCAACAAAATTAAACCATCCAACCACTAATTACCCAAAAAGGCTGCATTAGAATGAAAAAAAAATTTCACTACAGGCAGCACACTCCCCAATTTCAATACACTAAACCCACTACCATACAAAACACCATATTATTCGCCTATTACATAAAGAAAACTTAACCTGATATTAACCCTCCCCTCAAAAATCTCCTTGCCCAAACCCCAAAAAGAACACATGACCATAAAACAAAGGCACAGATACTCTTTGATGTTCCTCGTGTCCTCTCACACTATGCAAAAAATCAAGCACAAAAAGGGCCCCAAAAACTGGAATTCTTTTCTGTAAATATAAAAAAAAACCAACCGTTTATAAATTCAAGTCTCTTCTCAAATTACTTACTCACCCAAACCAAATAAAAACTGAATAACTGACATTTTAAATTGTATATCTTAAATGTTTCTCACAATTATTCACATAAATGTTTTTAAACCCAAAAACCCAATCTAACTTTTTTTATTTTTTAAAAACACTACCAACAGAATCACTACCTAACTGAATGCAACCTATGACCTGTCTTTGTAATACTCACTTGTGCTTTATGTTTCTGTTTTAAATTTAAAGTTTTTCAGATTTATCATTCTTTGGCAGCGCGTATAGTCCTTGGGCTTTGCGCTTTTTTTTTGATTATAATAAAAATATAAACATTGCTTAGTTAATCTAAGTTAATTTAAAACCACCCCTTGCTATGCATATATAAGGGTTTGCATATGCTCTTATCTGTATTTTTTTTTTTTACCTCTGTATGTGTGCACAAATTGGAAATAAATAAAAAAATAAATAAATGGTCTGGAAGCTATCATCATTTCCTTCACCTGCAGAAATATGAGCATAAAATTAGAATTCTGACATGTATCACATTAAACAAGAGGTTAAAAATTAATGATAATTCCATTGAGTCATTTCAGGCTATGCACCTAATGTCCTCCTGAAATAATAATATAGGGGGACACACAATGAATGCTGAAGACAACCTCTTACCCCAACCATAGAATGTAAACAATATTACTTAAAAAAAATGGTAACTAGGTAATGTTACAATGACAATGAGATAAATCCACTCTGGTCGATTCCTTGGTCCATCCTGGGTAACTACGGGGGAGAGGCCTAGTAGCAATCAGCGAGAGGGGGGGCCCAGGAGCAGAATCGCCCCCTGAAACCCAAAAATAGGTGAGCAAAAATAGGGGAGTACAGTTACATGTTATATATGTATGCAACACGAGTGTGCGCTGTAGATAGATAACCAGTACCTAAACAATTCACTTACACAGCATTACTTGTATGACAAATTTACCCAAATACACTAAGTGTACACTTTATCATTTTTAATACACTTGTGTTGATGTAATGTAGGTGAAGGGGGTACACCGTGGTCATGATAAAAACACTCCAACCCCAAAGGTACCAACTGGCCCAGCTTCGGGGAATTACCAGTTTTTTATTTTAATATGTTTATTATGTGTCAATGTGATCTGCGTCATTATTTGGTGTGTCAAAGTTAAACATACATCCCAGTTGACCAATATCTAAAAAACAATTACACAATGTAAACTAGAAATAAATGATTGCAATTTTACATACAATTTTAACTGGTGCTAAACCCACTAGATGAGATGGCGGGAACTAGATTTTAACAGGCGATCTTGTTTAACCAGTTGAAAGGAAACCCGAATTACTCGGAAAGAAAGTATTCTGAAACTGAACTTTTTGCGGAGTAAGTTTTTCCAGTAAAAATAAAAAGCATAATTTACACACTCCCCCCAAGATGAACACTGCAATTTAAAAATTTTACGGGGAATTTAGAGTAAAGTTTCAGTTGAACGAGAAAATGTATTAAAAAACCAACATGCACTAGGCAAGAAATTAAAGAAACCCGAAAATTAATAGTTCATTTTCACTGAGCAGGCTGTTTTCCCTGATTTATCAAATGTAAGGAGTCGTACAGAAGAATCTGACCTTTTTAAACGCTTTAATACGGTTTAAAAATGAAAATTAATGTCAAAAAGGGAAAAAAACCCTAAAAAAGCTGTACAGTGATTGATAAAAAAGGGGTTGGGTTCACCGTTCGTTTTGAGGGCTGCCAGAAACCCACCGTTTTTCAACACGAAAGTTTACTTTTGTATAAACAAATACATTTTACTCGGTTAAATAATTTCCGTAGTTCCTTCATGTTTGGGCCCCAATCCCCGACCAGATATTTTTTTAAAAAAGTGACCCCGATCGATCCGATGTTTCCGCCCCTTGATGGTCGAAAACCCCTTTCCGGTTTCAAACAGATTCGTTGGACAAAAAGCGACAGTAAAAGGGGGTTCTAGGGGCTTTATCAAACAAAACAATAAATTAAAACAGAAAAGTACACCGTAAGCTTCCAATATAAAGTACATTAAAAAAAAGAAATACAAATAGCCCGATCTTCACTTTTTAAAGGGGGTTATTTGTTAATATAAAATTATTCGTCCTAATATCAAATACATTAGAAATACAAATAGCTAAGCTTCACTTTAAAGGGGTTATTGTAAATTTCAAGGAGTTTTAGTAGACTTACAGAAACAACCATTCAAATCACATTATGAAGCTCTGTAGTCTGCGTAAATCAACAAACGGGCTTCCCAGGATTATTTGCCCTTTTTGTGAAAATTGGGTCACGCCCCTTGTGTAGATATCCAAGAAAATATTACAAGCGATTAAATCAGGAAGTGTTTTTGGGTATCCCCCAAAAGAGATCAACTTGGACAAAATTTGGTATTAAAAGAGGAAAAATCAAAGCACCTTCATAGAAAACCGGAAATTCTATAACTGATGGAAAAAAAAAGTTGGGGTGGTGGTATGACTTGGGGGATGTAAATGGAGGTGTGCCCCGGTAGACAGTGAATGTGGGGCTGGGAAGTGCGTCCTGGGAGAGAGAAAGGTGAGGTGGAGTTGCTTCCTGGGAGAAGTAATGGTGAGGATGGAGATGTGTCCTTTGGGGACAGTAATGGTGAGGATGGAATGCTGCCGGTAGTCAGTAAATGTGCAAAGGGAAGCTATAAAGACCTCGAGTGAGACAGGAGCTGTAGGGGGAAACAAGTGTAGCATGAACAAGATAAAACCATGTTACAAATAGTAAAATCCAGGGGGATAGAAAAAAAGGGGGCTCCACCAAAAAGTTTAAGGTTTAATTTCCGAAAAAATGGTGAGAGTTCCATTGTTAGTGCTAAGGT
>NW_026467612.1:0-13753 GCF_026875155.1 Cherax quadricarinatus
TCCCCCCGCTGTTTTCTGTAACCTCGATCACCCCCCCCCTTTTGCCACCCAATACCCTCGCTTCCTTCCCTCCCCTGCAGCGCTGTATAGCCCTTGTGGCTTAGCGCTTCTTTTTGATTATAATAATAATAATAGTGAGGATAGGAATAAGACAGGTAAACATGCACCAACAGGGAATACAGTCACAGATACCCAAGGCAAACAGAAACCAAGCCTGTGCACATACTATGCACTTGGTAACTGCAGGCATGGGAAATCTGGAAAAACAGATGGGACGTGCAACTATGACCACCCTTGAAAATGCCATACCCATATGACAACAGGAAAATGCAAACTCCCTTCCTGTAAGCTTTTTCACCCTGAAATGTGTCCATCTTCAGTACAGGAAAGATTGTGCTATAACTTAAATTGCCAGGCACACCATCTAAAGGGGACAAAAAGATACAAAACATCCAGGCCATGGGAAAACCAGGGTAGCCACAGGCACTCAAGAGGGAGAGGTTTTTTAGTGCCAGGAAGGAAAAAAAAACTGGCAGGAAATGGCAGAAATCGTACACCAAATCCAGTCATTCCTGGAGTGGAACCACAGTCGATGGCCTCCACTCCAAACCAACAGATACAGATACTAATGCCGGAAAAAAAAGTCCCCCCAAGTACCAACAATACCACCAGTCTGATGACATTCTTCTTTGCAAATATACAGGATCTAAAGCCAGGAACAAACAACAAAATACCTTTCATCCGTGGACTGCTTGCCGAGGCAAATGCAATGTTCACGGCTTTCACAGAGACCCACATAAAGGATCACTTGGACAACAAAATATGGATCCCAGGGTACAACCTATACAGATGCGACAGAGTGAACAGGCAAAAGAGGGGGTTGGCCTGTACATCGCAGAGTCACTTCTTTGCACAGAACTGCTTAATGCCTAAGATGATGTAGTGGAAGTTTTAGCAGTAAAGATCGAGAACCAAAACCTAGTCATTGTGGTAGTCTACAAGCCTCCAGATGCAACATCCCAGCAATTCCAGGAACAGCTGTTGAAACTGACCACTGTCTGGAAAATCTGCCAGTTCCTGCCCCCAACATCTTGCTCCTGGGCGATTTCAACTTAAGGCACCTAAAATGGAGGAATATAGAAAATAATGTTGTTGCAGTGATAACACCAGGAGGCAGCTCTGATGAGAACTCACACACACATGAGCTTTAAAATCTCTGCAAAAAATTAATTTTAAACCAGCAAATAATAGAACCTACTAGACTGGAGAATACACTAGACCTCATCTTCACTAACAATAATGATCTGTTATGAAATGTCACCATATCAAAAACAATATACTCAGATCACAAAATAATCGAGGTTCAGACATGTATGCGCGGAGCCCCAGACCGACATAATGAGATTAGTCACGAGGGAGCATTCACCAAATTCAACTTCAATAACAAAAACATAAAGTGGGACCAAGTAAACCAAGTCCTGACTGATATAAGCTGGAAAGATAGACTAATCAACACAGACCGCAACTTATGCCTAGAGCAGATTAACTCGGTGGCACTTGATGTATGCACAAGGCTTATTCCTCTAAGAAAAAGGAGGAGTAGACGTAAAATAGAAAGAGACAGGCGCTCACTTTACAGGTGATGGAAAGGAATAACAGAGCGGCTAAAAGAGGCCAATATACCTGAAATGCATAGGGAGTCACTGGTCAGAGAAATAGCAAACATCAAAGTTAAGCTAAAGGAATCTTATAGGAGTCAGGAATCGTGGAAAGAACTAAAAGCCATAAATGAAATCGAAAGAAATCCAAAGTATTTCTTTTCCTATGCCAAATCAACGTTGAGAACAACGTCGAGTATTGGGCCCCTACTTAAACAAGATGGTCCTACACAGATGACAGCAAGGAAATGAGTGAGCTACTCAAGTCCCAATATGACTCAGTTTTTAGCAAGCCGCTAACCAGACTGAGAGTCGAAGATTAAAATGAATTTTTTATGAGTCACAGAATTTGGTTAACACAAGCCTATCTGATGTTATCTTGACGCCAAATGACTTCAAACAGGTGATAAATGATATGCCCATGCACTCTGCCCCAGGCCCAGACTCATGGAACTCCGTGTTCATCAAGAACTGCAAGAAGCCGCTATCACGAGCTTTTACCATCCTATGGAGAGGGAGCATAGACACGAGGGTCATCCCTCCATTACTAAAAACAAAAGACATAGCCACACTCCACAAAGGAGGCAGTAAAGCAATAGCAAAGAAATACAGACTGATAGCACTAACATCCCATATCATAAAAATCTTTGAAAGGGTCCTAAGAAGCAAGATTGCCACCCATCTAGAAACCCATCAATTACACATCCCAGGGCAACATGGGTTTAGAACAGGTCACTCCTGTCTGTCTCAACTATTGGATCACTACGACAAGGTCCTAGATGCACTAGAAGACAAAAAGAATGCAGATGTAATATATATACAGACTTTGCAAAAGCCTTTGACAAGTGTGACAATGGTGTAATAGCACACAAAATGCATGCTAAAGGAATAACAGGAAAAGTTGGTAGATGGATCTATAATTTCCTCACAAACAAAACACAAAGAGGAGTAGTCAACAGAGTAAAGTTTGAGGCAGCTACAGTGAAAAGCTCTTTTTCACAAGGCACAGTACTCGCTCTCATCTTGTTTCTCATCCTCATATCTGACATAGACAAGGATGTCAGCCACAGCACAGTGTCTTCCTTTGCAGATGACACCCGAATCTGCATGACAGTGTCTTCCATTGTAGATGTGAGGGAAAAGTTCAATAGATAGGAGTAGAGATATAGTAACGATAGTTTCATTACCGGCTACTAGTTAAGGTAGGGTAAGTCACGCTCCCGCCTTTCTTCCCCCTCCCTGAAATTGATAGTTTGTCTGCTGGCTACTAGTTAAGGTAGGGTAAGTCAATCTCCCATTTTTCCCGCCTTTTCTCCCCCTCCCTGAAAATGATAGTTTGACTGCCGGCTGCTTGTTAACGTAGGGTCAGTCTAGCTCCCGCTATCCCTTCCCCTCCCTCTTCCACCCCCCCTCGAAAGGTGACGTGTGGGGCTCTGGTCAAACAGTAAATCACTCGACTCACAGCTCCCAACACTACTGTAAGTACATGCCTTCCTTGTATTATAGTGGATTTATTGGTTGAAAGCTTCACTTTTGATCAATAATAAACTTAGTCTTTTCAGCCTTGCTCTGTTGACTGTTGTAATAATCACCACATCTTTTAAGTATCAGACTTACCATGGAGATGATTATTTAAGCATGGGTAACCTGTCTATCTTTCCAGCTTGGATGTCAGAGAGGGTCACCTGGCAATCAACGAGCAGAACAAGAGAAGGACTAACGTCCAGAGACTTCACCAATTTGAATTTACGTACCTGTGTACCTGTATGAAATTGCAGGACGTAACCCCTTATCATTGCAGCGGTAAAGAGCCTGCTTTCCTGTCATCGGGATAGAATACTCAAGTCTCTATCTTCTGTGAAGAACTAGCCAGTGGTGGTCACCAACACCTGCGACCCCCCCCATCATCAGCAACGGCTACGATTTCAACAACAGTGTCACCAACACCAGACACCTCTATTAGCGTTGAATTCAGATATCATTTATATTTTTCATTTTTTATTTTCTTTCATGTAGGATCAGTATTTCATATTTATGTGTTTTATATTTTATATTTTCTATATAATAAAGTGTTTATGTTTTTCTGTTATTATTTCTTTTTCTATTCACTAATTTTCCTGAGGAGGAGCCAGCCTTGGTAATACTGTCTGAAGTTGTTTCAGGGCTGAGTAAGCCTTCACAAGTGGCGACCTTGCCAGGATCAACTCTACTGAATCAAGATTCAACTCCATCTTGAATCTACCATTGGAACTTCAACGCTGCATACCACAGATGGTTACCACCAGCCATGAGTAATCATTCTCTATGGTAGGACTACAGTACAGGTATTTGAAAGATTTGGTGATTGTTATAGTCTCAATTTATTGTAAGTCAAGTCAGGCAGGATATAATATTTAACTCTGCCACTTTTATATGTAGCTTGAAACACTTTGGAGGATTACACTCTAGGGACCC
The DNA here is from genome assembly GCF_026875155.1 of Cherax quadricarinatus. Taxonomy (NCBI): domain Eukaryota; kingdom Metazoa; phylum Arthropoda; class Malacostraca; order Decapoda; family Parastacidae; genus Cherax; species Cherax quadricarinatus. The sequence goes on from NW_026467612.1 coordinate 4,113, forward strand.
GAGATTTTCCAGTGACAACTTGTTTCATTGAGCTCTTCATTTTATCAAGGGAACTGTCATAGGACACTCTTGATTTGTTGGTGAGAAGATTGGATAGTCAAGGGACCCCATTCTACTTACTGTTTGCTCAGAGCCGGCATAGAACCCTTCGTTTTCGTTAATACATATTGTTTAATTGGAGCAGGGATCGAGCCCTCTGGTTTATTTACAGTTTGAGCGGAGCAGGAATTGAACCCTCCGTTTTCTTTAATACCCGTTTCATTTCCCCTGATAGTTTAAGTTATTCTTCCAAGTATGGATGAATACCAGTTTTGGATGAATGCTGGAAGTAGGTTAGGAATAACAGGGAAAAATTTAGAATCTTTCATTAGTGCTAAGATCCAGGAAAGACTTGAAAGAGAGAGAATTGAGAGAAGAAAGACACTTAGAAAGGGAAAGAGAAGAAGAAAAGGAGAGAGAGAGAATAGAAAGAGAAGAGAATAAGGAGAGAGAGAGAATCGAAAGAGAAGAGAAAAAGGAGAAAGAGAACCTTGAAAGACAGGAGAAAAAGGAGAGAGAGAACCTTGAAAGACAGGAGAAAAAGGAGAGAGAGAGAATTGAGAGAGAAATCCGAGAAAGACAGAAAGAGAGCGAGAAGACCAAAAAGAGCGTGATAGACTTGATCGTGAGGAAAGAGCTAGGGAACGTGAGGAACAAGCTAAGATACGTGAGGAACAAGTTAAATTAAGAGAACTTGAGGAAAGAGCAAAGGATAGAGAACACGAGTTAACAGAGAGAGAAAAGGATCGCGAGCTCGAAAAATCTCGCCTTGAATTAGAGAATAAAAAGTTAACTTTTACACAACAACAATTAGAGGAAGGAGTAATTAAACATCATGCAGCTAGTGCACATATTCCAACACCTAATTTACCTCCCTTCACAGAAGGTGAAGACATTACTTCATACATTATCAGGTTTGAAAATACCGCTACCCTCTGTGAATGGCCTGCTGACACCTGGGCTACCAGGTTAGGAATGTTATTTTCTGGTACAGCCTTGAATATATATGCTACTTTGTCACAGGATATCATATGTAATTATAACCTACTAAAGAAGGCAATCCTTAAAGCATATCAAAAAACCACTAATTCTTACAGGAAAGATTTCAGGTGTGCCACCTTACAGCCTGGTCAGAACTTTCAGCAGTTACAGGTAACACTCTTTCGTTTGTTCGACTTTTGGATAGAGAGTTCAGGAATTGATCACAGTTATGAATCTCTTCGAGACTTCATGGTTGCTGACCAGTTCCTGACAGCTCTTCCTCACCAGATACGAACATTCATTAGAGAACGTAACCTGATTAAAGCTGAGGAAGTTGCTGAGGCTGCTGACCTGTATGCTGAGGCTCACAATTCCTATAAAGACCTAAAGGGATCGAACCCTAAGGGCAAGGGTTCATCAGACCTTAAGAAATCAAAGCCTCTAGTGGAAAGTAAAGTGACTTCTTTTATTCCTGTTTGTCATTTGTGTGGTGTTAAGGGACATAAATGTCCAGATTGTCCTTCTAAGAAGGTCCAAAAAGTTGGAAAATGTTTTAAAGACTGTAATGACCAAGCACCCTTCTGTTCAGGAACAGTTAATGGACTTAATGTATCTACCATTTTACGAGACACTGGATGCACATGTATAGTAATTTCTGATAAGCTGTTCCCTAATCTTAAAGAAACTCATTCCTCTGCTATACTTTCAGACTACTTGGGCCGTATGGACACTTTTCCTACCATCCGTTGTTACATTAGGTCTAAGGGGGCCGTCGGGCAAAATCTGTAACTCCGTTGTTTACTGTCCGATTTTCTCCAGTTTTGGTACACAAGACAAAGTCGTTTCACTCTTTCTTGAAAATATTTATCAAAAATATACCTCAAACAACAACTGAGAAATGACTGATTTACTGAAAATGCCATAGTGTTCAACTTTTCTCCTATATGGGACTACGTAAGGTTGTTTGGACACTTGGTGCCGAGAGAACAATGCTTATTCTTATTTTCTGTGATTCCTTTTCTTTAAATGAACGTATCTTTATTTCACAAAAAAAAACAAAGTTTGTTAGTTCCTGGAATATTGCAAAAACATCTGCCCTTTACTCCCACATAACTCCCAAAGTATTTGGAATATTTCCAAAATTTGGTCACAGACAAAAAAGAAATCATTATTCTACAACTTTTGTGAGTATTATATTCCATTTAATTCAGTAATAAAGGGAGATTCTTGAACAACTGTTGAATAAGTTACTTCCGAGATATCGGCCGAGAGCGCCGGCCGGCCCCCGTCTCAAAAAAAAAAAAAAAAAATTTCGCGAAAATCGCGTTTGTTTGGGTGTATTTCTTAGTAAACTGATGTTCTAGTGCAGTTAGCCTCTAAACAAACCGTTTCTCTTACTCAGAGACGACAGGGTGCCAGTTACACTTTTATATCGAAATATTCCCGATAATCTCTGGGCCATATTATGGCCTATTTTATTCAGTCTAGAGTATATAACATGTTTGTATGTTATTTAGAGTGTTTATTATATCATATTAGATCAATTCTGATAGACAAATAAGCCGTAGAGTTGATATATAAGCTGATATAAGCGTAATAATGGGCGATTCCTGGCTGGCACCTCGAGCGCTGGAACACTGCCGAGCGTTCCCATCTGGTTCCCAGCTGTTGCTCAGTCTGCGGATAAGTCCCGCCTACTGTTTTATGATGCCAAATAGTCAGTTATTATATTAGAAAGAATAATGCAAGAAAAGGCGATAAAAAACAAGAAAACAACTCCAAAAAATATACGGGCCGTGAGCAGACTCGGTACCAACATCGCCGTCACCATACCTGATATAAATTACTATAATTTCTTGTAGAAACGTCGTAGAACATTCATTCTGGTACCATTGTGTTGCCAAAGAGTTGAGCTATTTTTCAGTATATATAACTCAATTTCCATATTTTTTCGATTTTTGGGTGAGCGCGCGCGGAAAATTGCCCTATAGCACCCTAAATGGTTCACAGGTTGGTCTGAAGCCGTACTAGCTCCCATCACTTCTTGCTCCATACTAATAGGTAATGTAAAAGGTGCCATTCTTCCTTCTGAGGTTGACCTTTCATCACCAAAGATGGATATAAGTGTTTCAGATCCTCTTCCTGTAGAGTCGGAGAAGCCCCTCGAAAGTTCAGATGAGACAATGTCTCGTGAGATTCATGTGGGATTAAAAACCAGTGATGCTTCTCTCGAAAGCGAGGAAGAAGAATCACCGGTTCACTTGTTAGATGAAAGTGAAGATATCACCTCGATACCATAAATGTCTTGACTAGGGCTCAGACCAAAGCCCAGGCTTCTCCTACTGTCCATCCTTTGATTTTCCCTGACTTTAAGCCTTTAGATATATCGAAGGACTCCTTTGTCAAGTTACAACGTAATTGCCCTTCTCTTCAGAATTGCCATAATGCCGCTAAACAAAATCAAGTTATCCAAAGGAAAAACTTTTCATATAAATTTGAATATATAAAAGGTATCTTGTACAAGTCAGTATTAAAATTAAATTCAGATGAGATTGACTATTCCATCTTAGTTGTTCCAAGTCAATGCAGAGAGACTGTTCTTAAAATGGCTCATGACCTGCCAGTGGCCGGACATTTCTCGCATCGTAAAACCTTAAATAAAATTAGGGAAACCTATTTTTGGCCAAAAATGTCCTCAGATGTCACTACCTATTGTAGATCATGTAAAGTTTGCCAACTGTCATCCTCCCGAGGTACCAGGCGAGTACCTATGGTCAAAATGCCTATCTTTACGGTACCGTTTGAAAGAGTAGCTATTGACATCGTTGGTCCTTTATCTCCACTTTCATCTGGGGGACATAGATATATATTAACATTAGTTGATTATGCTTCGAGTTTCCCTGAAGCCGTTCCCTTAAAGACCATAACTACTACAGAGGTGGCTTAAGCCCTTTTGTCCATCTTCTCCAGAGTGGGCATCCCTAGAGAAATTTTGTCTGACCGTGGGACACAATTCACATCTGACTTAATGCAACATCTATACCAACTTCTGGGAGTGAAGCCTCTCTTCACCACACCTATCATCCCAGCTGTAATGGAGGATTGAGCACCAGCATTCGATTCTCAAGTCCATTTTAAGGAAACTTTGCTCCCTTAAACCTAAGGAGTGGCATTGTTACCTACCCTGTGCTTTGTTTGCCATGAGGGAAGTTCCCAGTGACTCATTGGGGTTTTCACCTTTTGAACTTCTCTATGGTAGACAGGCCAGAGGTCCACTGTCCATCCTTCATGACTTATGGATAATGAGGAGGTTAAATGCTGAGGTTCAGTCTTCTTACCAGTTTCTCCTTGACCTTAGATCCAAACTTGAGGAGACCTCTGACATAGTTTCGAAAAACCTAAGCTTGTCAATGGACCAGTAAAAAAACCTATTTTAAATTCCAAAAGTCAGAGGAGAATTTTTTAAAGTAGGAGATGAAGTTCTTGTACTTTTGCGTATCAAGTCAAATAAATATTAGTAGCATGGAAAGGTTCTTTAAAAATTTAAATTAAAAATTTGTGGGAAATTTGATTACCTCATAGAAGTCAAGGGGAAACCTAAGTTTTATCATATCAACATCCTTAAGGGAAATATTACCGAAGAATTTCAGTTAACTGCCTTAACAACTTTGACTTAGTTTTTCCACACAAACTTGACAAGACAACTGAAGAATGTAATGGGGCGTAATTGACACCTCTAACTTAGACTATGATGAAGAACTACATGACTTGGTGACTCTTGACCACTCGGACGCAACCCCTTTAAATGTTAACCCTTTGACTGTCGCGGCCGTATATATACGTTTTACGAGGTGCCGTGTTTGACGTATATATACTCATAAATTTCTAGCGGCTTCAAATCAAGCAGGAAAAGCGTAGGCCCACATGTGAGAGAATGGGTCTGTGGGGTCGTGTGCACCATATAAAAAAAATCCCGGAGCACGCAGTGCATAATGGAAAAAAAACTCCGACCGTTTTTTTTTTTTTAAATTTAAAAAGCCGACTTTGTGGTTTTATTTTCGTATAGTATTTATGGTTGTATTCTCGTTTTCTTGGTCTCATTTGATAAAATGGAAAAACATATTACAGAAATAGAGGTAATTTTGATTGATTTTACTATAAAAAGAACCTAGAAATGGAGCTCAAAGTAGGGAATGTTTGATTTTTTTTCCAATGTTCAAAAGTAAACAAAAGTTTCCATTGTCCAATAAATGTCCAACTAGCCATTCTAATATGCAGTCATGAATGGGGTTTATGTTATTTATACAGTTATTACAGCATTGCAGTTTGTCTGCATAATACTAAGTCTAATATTTTTTGTTTGAATAAAAATTCAAAAAGAAAAACAAGAGTAATATCAGAGGGGCCTGGAGACGTGACTGATGAACAAAGAAAAACGTTATTTTAGAGCCTGGAATGTTTTGCATTGTTCATTCTGGACCTTATTTTTAAATTGTCATATTTTTTAGTTTCGTGAAATTGCCAAATTGCAATTTTCTGACATTATTAGGGAGTTGAAATCAGTTTAAATGGGCAGTTTTTGTACTCAATCGATAGAAAAAATGAAGTTCTAAAGAAAAAGCTATGAGTTTGGGCGACTGGAACAATGGATTTTGACGAAAATTTGGGCTCAAAGTGGGCGAAATCGCCGATTTGTAAACAGCGCCGAGGTTTGCTAAATTCGCGAGAGCATAATTCCGTCAGTTTTCCATCAAATTTCGTTTTTTTGGTGTCTTTACATCGGGAAAAGATTCTCTAACATTTCATAAGAAAAAATAATTTTTTTTTTTTTTAAAGTTTGCGACACCAGGAGACACTCAGGGTTTGGGGTTGCGACAGTCAAAGGGTTAATGAATCTTCGGATGACCATAAGAGACATGAACTACTTCAATGTGTGAGTAACTTTTCAGACGTCTTTACTGATATTCAGGTGTTACCTCCACGGTATTTCCATAAGATTGACTTAGTGACGGGACAATCCTATCAAACGGAAATTATTTCCCAGTTCCAGTTCACCTTAGGGATGCATTTGACCGAGAGGTAGACAAATTATTAAAATAAAGATCATTGAACCTTCAGTATCTTCATATTTTTCACCAGTAGTCCCTGGTTAAGAAGGAGGATAATTCATATAGACTTGCTATTGACTTCAGAGGCCTTAATGCTATAACTCGGTGGGATGCTGAGCCTTGCCCTTAATAGATAGCGATCACACAAATTTTATGACGCTTCCTTCTTTTCAGAGATTGATATTTCGCAGGCATATCATCAAGTAATGTTAGATCCTTCTTCTAAGCAGTTACACTGGCTTTTTCCCTTTACACCAAGGACTGATGCAGTTTTAGAACTATGCCCTTCGGTTTGGTAAAATGCCTGTGCTACCTACGTGAGGGCTGATGAGAAAGGTCTTGGGTAATATGCCAAATGTTTCAGTTTATTTTGATAACATTTAGTAATGACATTACGTGGGGCGAACATATCCAAACATTAACATCAGTTTTGCGTAGGTTACGCTCACAGGGCCTCACTGCCAAGCCGAAAAAATGCTTCCTTGGGTATAACAAGATTAGAAAATCTTGAACTGATACTTTCTAATACTCTCTGCAGCTCCCCCCCGTAAGATCAAAGCTTTATTAAAATTTTTAAAATTCCCCCAAAACCCAAAGAAGCTCACGCGAAGCTTTCTTGTTCTGTAAATTTTTATGCACGGTTTATCCCGAATCTGGCTGATCTTACAGGCATCTTATTGGACTTCCTTAAAAAGTCTGTGAAGGAACCTCTTGAATTTTCCCGACGTAGCTCGGGAAAGTTTAATGAGATTAAAAGATTTTTCGAAGGACCCTATACTTAAGTTTCCCAGATATTAATAAAAAACATTTTGTTTGAGAACTGATGCCTCCAATACTGGCTTAAGGGGCGTGTTACTACAATCCCATGATGGTACTCCTTCCCTGTATGCTTCTAAGCCGGAAACTCCTTCCCGCAGAAACAAGATACTCCACAAAAGAAAAGGATGTTTAGCCCTTGTGTAGGGTATCTTCCAAAATTAAATTTATTTGCTGGGAAAAGAATTAATTTTAGAAACGGACCACAAACCTTTGATATACCTAGAAACTTTTAACCCTTTCAGGGTCCGTCCCGGGAGATTATGGCTTTACGTTTTAGGGTCCAAACCGTAGATCTACGCCATGAGCTCAGCTCACTCTGATAAACTGTGAGTGGTACATTTGGGGTAGATATGAGAGAATACATCTATGTGGTATGTGTGCACCACATAAAACAGAAACCTGCAGCACACTGTGTATAATGAGAGAAAAAAAATGAAATATGATTTTTCGATTAAAACAGCAACTTTGCAGTGTTTTTTGTATGTTTTTTATAGTTGTATTTTCGATTTCTTGGCTCATTTGATAGAATGGAAGACATTTTTACAGAAATAGAGATGATTTTGATTGGTTTTAGCACTGGAAATGGCTTGAAACTGAGCTCAAAGTAGCAGAAATGTTAAATTTTTGCCGATTTCAAGAGTAAACAAACGACCTCACACGTCTAATACACGTCAGTGGTGGGTCTAATATACATTCACAAATATGGTGATGATATTTATACAATTATTACAGTATTAAAATAACAGTAAATCTTCTATTTTTTGGTGTGAATAAAAATTCATTATGTGAATAAAAAATCAAAATGGAATTTATTTGTAAAGCCCCAAAAAAATAACTAATGAACAGAGGAAATGTTAGTTTAGTGCCAGGAATGCCTAATTGTTCATTCTGGACCCTATTTTGAAATTGGAATATTCTGAACTTTGTGTTAAATTGGCCAAATTAACAATTTCCGATCACTTTATTTTGTAGTTGAAACAGTTGACTTGGTGATTTCTTGTGCTCAATCGATAGAATAGAAGTAATACTAGTGAAATAGCTAAGAATTTGGTTGATTGGAATAATGTAATTGGCCTAAAATGGGAGTCAAAGTCGGCAAAATCGCCGATTCGTAAATATTGCTGACACATCAATATTCGCGAGAGCATAATTTCGTCAATTTTCCACCAAATTTCGTACTTTTTGTTTTATTACCTTCACAAAAAGATTCTCTACAATTTCGTAAGAAAAAATAGCAAATTTTTTTTTTGAAAATTCTTGGACACTGGTGCGTGACTCCAGATTTGGGCCTTGGACCCTGAAAGGGTTAAGGGAACCAACAGTCGACTCTTGAGGTGGACATTGGCACTCCAGGCTTTTAAGTTCCATATTGTGTATATCAATGGTTCATCCAATTATTTCTCTGACTGGTTAAGTCGTGACAGTCAGTAGAAGATTTGTTGCCTTACGCGACTTCCACATGTTAGAACTTTTTCCTCACCTATTCTTCTTATACTCCTTGGCTATAAGTCTTGGTATGGGGGAGTGTGTGGGAAAAGTTCAATAGATAGGAGTAGAGATATAGTAACATAGTTTCATTACCGGCTACATTAAAGGGTAGGGAAGTCAATCTCCCTTTTTTCCCCGCCTTTCTCCCCTCCCTAAAATATATTTGACCCCGGGCTTTTTTAACGGGGGGGCGTCTAGCTCCCCTATCCCTTCCCTCCCTCTTCCCCCCCCCCTCGAAAGGTGCGTGTGGGGCTCTGGTCAAACTAATCATCGCCACAGCCCCCAACACTCTGTAGTCATGCCTCCCTTGTATTAAGGGATTTTTTTTGTTGAAAGCTTCCCCTTTTGATCAATAAAAAAACTTAGTCTTTTCACCCTTGCTGTTGATGTTTTTAATAATCACCACATTTTTTAAGTATCGACTTACATGGAGAGTGTTTAAATTTAAGCAGGGGGAACCCTTCTATCTTTCCAGCTTGGAGTCGAGAGGGTACCCTGGCAATCAAAAGCAGAACAAAGAAGGACTAACGCCGAGACTTCACCAAAATTTTAATTTCCTACCTTGGGGCCTGTATGAAATTTCGGGGCATAAAACCCCCCACTTTTCAGTGGGAAGAACCAGCTTTCCCCGTCTCGGGAAAAATACTCAAATCTCTATCTTTGTGAAGAACTCCCCTGGTGGTCACCAACCTGCGACCCCCCCCCCCCCCATCAACAGCAAGGTAAAGATTTAAAAACATGTCACCAACCCCCAGACACCTCTATTTGCTTTGAATTCAGATATCATTTATATTTTTCTTTTTCATTTTCTTTCTGCAGGTCAGTATTTTATATTTAAGGTTTTTTTTATTTTATATTTTTATATAAAAAGGTTTATGTTTTTGTTATTATTTCTTTTTTATTCACAATTTTCCCGAGGAGGAGCCCCGCCCGGTAATACTGTCTGAAGTTGTTTAGGGTGGAAGCCTCACAGTAACACTGCAAAGGGTCCCCGGGGAAATCACCAAAACTTTTCAGTGGGTGCAAAAACAATATAAATCAACATGGAAATTTTAATTACTCAAAATGGTAAACAGAGGAAATTAAAAATTCATCAGAGTACAAAAACAAATTTTGGCCACAAATTAGAGCAAACACCCAAAGTCAAAGATGGGATGATTATTCGGAGGATTCACCCTTCAAGATCCAAACACGTATCAACCCCTC
>NW_026467613.1:0-31266 GCF_026875155.1 Cherax quadricarinatus
TTTTCACACTTTTAAAGCAAAATTAAAACTTATCCCTAAAAGTAAAAGAATTATCATATTTTGTGAAGTACTTGAAACATTTAAAAACTCAGAAAAGAGTGCTCAAATGATATTTTGTTTTGCATATTTCGATGATTTAGATCGTTTTGAGTACTTTTGCGATAAAACACATTTTTTAGCTAAAATACTTAGAATTTCGCAATTTTAAACAGAACTTCTGCTGCAACAAAATTTTATGCAAAAAGTAACCTAAATTATTAGATTTTTGTGAAGTTCTTTGTCAAAACATATTTAAACTGTAAAAATTGAAGTTTTTCAAAAAGTCTTCCAAAAAGCCTTGAATCGTCGAAATACGAGAAAAAAATCGATTCTCGATGATTTTTGAACATCTATGAATATATATGAAACATTTTTGAAAAATCCAATTAAAAATCAGTAAAAATCAACATTAATTTTAAATATTTCAATTGATTTTTAAAAATACTTGAAGCATGAAAAAGTCAGGAAAATGTGGGAAAATGAAATTTTATTACATATTTCGACGATTTAGATCGTTTGGAATACTTTTTGATAAAGCAGTTTTTTGTTAAAATTAATAGATTTTCACACTGTTAAATCAGAATTACTGCTGGAATTGAATTTTATGCTAAGAGTAAGAAAAATTATGCTATTTTTTCAAGTTCTTTGTAAATCGATATTTTAACTCAAAAAATCAAAGTTTCTAAAGAATTGTTTCAAAAAGCCTTGAATAGTCGACATATGCAAAAAAAATGAGTTTTTCGACCATTTTCCAACATTTATATATATATAGCACATTTTTAAAAAATCCTAATAAAAATAGGTAAAAATCAGCATTATTTTCGAATTTTTCATATATTTTTTTAAATATTTGAAACATTAAAAGAATTAGAAAAATGTGCTAAAATGACATTTTGTTGCATATTTGGACGATATAGAGCGTCTTGAATGGTTTTTTGACAAACCACATTTTTTAGCTAAAATTCATAGATTTTCACACTTTCAAAGCTAAAAGTAAGAAAAATTATCATATTATTGTGAAGTACTTTGTAACTACATATTTTAACACAAAAAATTGAAGTTTTACAAGAAATCTTTGAAAAATTCTTCAATCGTCGAAATATGCGAAAAAACATATGATTTTCGATTATTTTTTAACCTTTACGTATATTTTACATATTTTTAAAAAAATCGCAATAAAAATTGATAAAAATCAAAATTAATTTCGAATACTTCTTATATATTTAAAAAATACATGAAACATTTAAACACAGAAAATTGTGCTGAAATGATATTTTATTGCATATTTCGACGATTTACAGCGTTTTGAGTACTTTTCCGATAAAACACATTTTTTAGCTAAAATTCATAGAATTTAGCAATTTTAAACAGAACTTCTGCTGCAACTGAATTTTATGCAAAGAGTAACCTAAATTTTGAGATTTTTGTGACGTTCTTTGTCAAAACATATTTTAACTATAAAAATTGAAGTTTTTCAAAAAGTCTTTCAAAAAGCCTTTAAACCCCAACATATGCAGAAAAATGAGATTTCGATAATTTTCCAACATTTATATATATATATATATATATATATATAATATATATATATATATATATATATATATATATATATATATATATATATATATATATATATATATATATAACACATTTTTAAAAAATTCTAATGAAAATATGTGAAAATCAGCATTAATTTCGAGTTTTTCATGTATTTTTTTTAAATATTTGAAACATTAAAAGAATTAGAAAAAGTGTGCTAAAATTATGTTTTGTTGCATATTTGGATGATTTAGAGCGTCTTGAATGGTTTTTTGACAAACCTAATTTTTTAGCTAAAATTCATAGATTTGAACACTTTTAAAGCAAAATTGAAATTTATGCTAAAAGTAAGAAAAATTATCATATTTTTGTGAAGTACTTTGTAAACACATATTTTAACACAAAAAATTGAAGTTTTCAAGAAATCTTTGAAAAATTCTTCAATCGTCGAAATATGCGAAAAAATATGAATTTCGATGATTTTTTAACCTTTACATATATTTCACTTATTTTTAAAAAAATCACAATAAAAGTCATAAAAATCAAAATTAATTTCGAGTATTTCTTATATATTTTAAAAATACTTGAAACATTTAAAAACTCAGAAAAGTGTGCTGAAATGATATTTTGTTGCATATTTCGATGATTTAGAGTGTTTTGAGTAATTTTGCGATAAAACACATTTTTTAGCTAAAATATATAGAATTTCGCAATTTTAAACAGAACTTCTGCTGCAACAAAATTTTATGCAAAAAGTAACCTAAATTATGAGATTTTTGTGAAGTTCTTTGTCAAAACATATTTTAACTGTAAAAATTGAAGTTTTTCAAAAAGTCTTCCAAAAAGCCTTGAATCTTCGAAATATGAGAAAAAAATCGATTCTCGATGATTTTTGAACATCTATGAATATATATAAAACATTTTTGAAAAATCCAATTAAAAATCAGTAAAAATCAACATTAATTTTAAATATTTCAAATGGTCTTTTAAAAATACTTTAAGCATAAAAAATCAGGAAAATGGGGAAAATTATATTTACTTACATATTCGACTTGGAGATTCGTTCGAGAAACTTTTGATGAAGCAGTTTTTTTTGCTAAAATTAATGGATTTCATACCGTTAAATCAAGAATTAACTAATAGAAATGAGTTTTATGCTAAGAAGTAAGAAAAAAATATGCATTTTTTCAAGTTCTTTGTAAAAACAAGACTTAAATCAAAAATTTCAAGTTTGTAAAGAAGTTTAGAAAAAGCCTTGAATAGTAGACATATGCAAAAAAAAAAAGATTTTTCGGGATCATTCTCCAACTTTATATATATATAAAACACCATTTTTTAAAACATCCTAAATAAAAATAAGTAAAAACCAGCAATAATTTCCGAATTTTTCATATGATTATTTTTTTTAAATATTTAAAACGATTAAAAGAAATAGAAAATATGTGATAAAATGATATTAGTTGCATATTTGGACGATTTAGAGCGTCTTGAACGTTTTTTATTTGACGAAACCACATTTTTTAGCTAAAATTCATAAGATTTGCCAACACTTTCAAAAGCTTAAAAGTAAGAAAAGTTGATCAAATGATGTGAAGTGCTTTGTAATCATTATTTTTAACAAAAAATTGAAGTTTTACAAGAATCTTTTGAAATTTCTCAATCGACGAAATATGCGGAGAAAAAATATGATTTTTCGATTATTTTTAACATTAAGTAATTTTTTAAAACATATTTATAAAAAATCGCAATAAAATCGATAAAAATCAAAATTAATTTCGAATGTTTCTTATATATTTCAAAAATACTTGAAACATTTAAACACACAGAAAATTGTTGCTGAATGACATTTGTTTGCATAATTACAACGATTTTACAGCGTTTTGAGTACTTTTCCGATAAAACACATTTTCAAAGAGTCTTTCAAAAAGTCTTGAAACCTTGACATAAGCAAAAAATTAGATTTTCGATCATTTTCCAACATTTATATATATATAACACATATTTTAAAAATAATAAAAATAGGTAAAAATCAGCATTAATTTCGAATTTTTCATATATATTTTCAAAATATTTTGAAACATTAAAAGAATAGAAAAGTGATCTAAAATGATATCTGGTTGCATCTATGGACGATTTCGAGCGTCTTGAATGGATTTTGATAAGCCTCATTTAAGTAGCTAAAATACATAGATTTTCACACTTTTTAAAAATAAAACGAAATTTATGCTAAAAGTAATGAAGAATAAATCACATTTTTGAGAAGTGCTTGTAAATACATATTTAAGCGACAAAAAATTGATGTTTTCAAGAAATCTTTTGAAAAAAAAATTTCGATCGTCGGAACATGCAAAAATAGATTTTCGATCATTTTTTAACTTCCGTATTTTTTACATATTTTTAAAAAAAACACCAAAATCAAAATCAATAAGAATCAAATTAAATTCGAATGTTTCTATATATTTTAAAATACTTGAAAAATTAAAAACAAAGAAAAGTTTCCTGAAATGTATTTAATGCATATTTCGGGACGATTTAGAGCGTTTGAGAACATTTCTGATAAACAACATTTTTAGCTAAAATACATAGAATTTCACAATTTAAAACAGAACTTCTGCTGCAAACTAAAATTTTATATTCAAAAAGTAACCTAAATTATGAGAATTTGTTTGAAGTCTTGTCAAAACATGTTTTAAACAATAAAAATTGAAGTCTTTCAAAAAGTCTTTTTTTCATAAAGCCTGAATCGTCGACATAATGCAAAATATTAGATGTTCAATCATTTTCCAACATTTATATTTAAATTAAATATAGATATATATATATATAACACAATTTTAAACAATCGTTTATGAAAATAGGTAAAAATAGGCAATAAATTCGAATTTTTTTCCTATATTTTTAAAAATTTTCAAACATTAAAAGAATAAGAGAAATGTGATGAAATGAATATTTTGTTGCCGTATATTTGGACCGATTTAGAGCATTTTGAATGTTTTTTTGACAAAACCTATTTTTTAGCGAAAATTCGTATTTTCACCACATTTAAACACAATTGAAATTCATGCTAAAAAGTAAAAAAATTATCATATTTTGAGATTACTTTGTAAACACATATTTTAACACAAGCACACAGCAAGGTACATATACTGAAGTAGGATATACACAAGGAGTTGTCCATGAGACTCCCCTCAAATTAAATTGAGAACTGCACACAAAAAGAAAATTCTGGAAGAAAAAAAAATAAAAGAGCTACTGCGCATGCACTTGCAAAGGTAAATTATTTCCTTACCGAGAATTTAGGTGACATAACCTCCAAAAACAGCAAGATTGTACCTGCAAGGTAAATTATTGCACAAAACATCAGGATTATTAACATCCTAAAAATCAACAATATGGTACAGAAAGGTAAATGATTTATAGAGCATTAATTAATAAAAACAACCCTAAAACCAGCAATATAAATACAGAAAGGGAAATTTTCACAGGTATTAATTAATAATAACACCCTAAAAACCAGCAATATTGCAAACAAAGTAAATATTCACAGGGTATTAATTAATAATAACACCCTAAAAACTAGCAACATTACACACAAAAGTAAATTATTCACAGGGTATGAATTAATAATAACAACCTAAAAACTAGCAATGTAGCCACACAACAGTAAATTATACACAGGGTATAAGTTAATAAAAGAACACCCCTAAAAACTAGCCAAAATTACAAACAATGGCAAATTATATTTAGTAGTGAGGTGTTATAGTGAATGTTTCCTCTGACTCAACCCAGTAAAGAATTATTATTGACTTTCCAGGTTGCAAACTTGAAATTACCACAAAAATTTGATAATTCTCCCATAGACAGGCCCCCATGTTATGCACAAATGTAGGGATGGCTGGGCTTGAGCTGTGTCTAAGGGCTAAGGTAAAAGTTACACACATATCCAAGCCCCAACCACAGCCACCCCGGGCTATCCCAGTTTAAAAACAGAAGCGCAAACCCAGTATTGATACTTCAAGGGGGTAGGTTACCAGAGGTTAGGCAAAAATCCCATAGGAAAATATATCTATTTAAATCACCATAAACATAAAAACCTTAATTCTACAACGCGCCAAAAGAAGGTACACACAGCTGGCTGAGGTTCAGCCACCCATAACACTAGGCATCCATCATCGTCGAGGCCATCATGGCACCACAAACGTCCCATTTCTTACTTCATCACTCATCCCACAGCACCCTGACCATGTCAGTGCCTGGGTTAACATACAGGTAAGCCATAATGAAAGCCAATGGCTTGAAATGGATAAACAAAATGAGTGTATTATTGCAAACTTAACTTAAAATATACCAGCATCTTCTCCGACGCCAGCTTCTACCACCATCCTAAACGTCACGTGACCTTCCTCCCCCACGCTTACTCAGAGTACCCAAACATCTTGGAAATAAATCACTAACTCCATTTCTTTATAATATAGTTAGAGTAATTTACAGTACCCTCCAAAAGCCATTATGAATTATAAAATTATTCCTACAACTACCAATATGCATATAAAAAAGGCACACTTCCAATCCCAAACTAATATGGTACATACGATGTCATGCAGAACCCTGCATAACATTTTAAATACTGAAGTTATTAAATACCTGAAGCATTGAAAACAACGAAAATAAGGTAAAATGAGGTTTTTACTGCACATTTCGACGATTGGGAGCATTTAGAACACTTTTCAGAAAACATGATTTTCATAGCTAATATTCATGGGATTTTCAAAACTTTTTTATCGGAATTACTGGTGGAATAAAATTTTCAGCCTTTTCAACATTTCAAAGTATATTTCATATTTTTCAAGAACCAACAAAATTTTGATGAAATTCAGAATTATTTGAGTAATTTTCATATATTTTTAAAAATATCAAAAGCATTGAAACAAATTGAAAAATAAGGTTTAAAAGAAGTTTTAATACTGCATATTTCACGATATAGACATTTAGAATACTTTTCAGACAAACCTGATTTTTTAGGTAAAATTCATGGATTTTTAGACTTTTTATCTGAATTTTGCTGATGGAATTGGAAATTTCGAGGCATTTTCAACATTAATACCTGAAGTCATTGAAAAACATCGAGAAATATGGTAAAATGAAGTTTTACTGCACTTCTCGACGATTCAGCCATAAAGAACACTTTCAGAAAACATGATTTTTTTAGCTAATATGCATGGATTTTCAACTTTTTTAATCAAAATACTGGTGGAATAAAAATTTTTCAAGCCCTTTTCAACATTATCAAAGTTTATTACATATTTTTTCAAGAACCAACAAATTTCGATGAAATCAGAATTTTTAGAGTATAACAGATATTTTTTTAAAAATATCAAAACATTGCAAACAATTGAAAAATATGGCAATAATGATGTTTTACTGCATAATTCGACTATATTGAGCATTTAGAATACATTTCAGACAAACCTGATTTTTTATGTATAAAATTCATGATTTTTAGACTTTTATTATCTGAATTGCGATGGAATTGAAATTTCGAGCATTTTCACCATTTTAATGTATATTACATATTTTTTCAAAGGAGCCCCACAAAATTTCGATGAAATTCAGAAATAATTTTGAATATTTCATGCTTTTTTAAAAATACATGAAGATTGAAAAATCGAAAAATATTGTATAATGAAATGTTTTACTGCATATTTTTCGACGATTTCAGCATTAGAGCACTTTTCAATTAAACTTACTTTTTAGCTAAAATACATGGTTTTCACACTTGAAAATATTTATGACACAATACTAACTACACTAAAATATCATATTTATTACTTTCAGCAAAAATTCAATTTCAATCATAATTTTTGATAAAAAAGTTTTGAATATTCCATGAATTTTAGCTGAAAAATCAGGTTTGTCCGAAAGTGTTTCAAAAAGCTCCAATCGTCGAAATAAGCAAGTAAAACAGCATTTTAAACATACTCATTCGACTTCTTTCAATGTTTCAGGTATTTTTAAAAAATACATGGGAAATATTCAAAAATATTTCTGAATTTCATCGATAGTTTATGGGCATTTTTGAAAATATGTAATATACTTTAAAATGTTAAGAATCCTCTAAAATTTCAATTCCATCAGTAATTCTGAAAAAAAAGTTTGAAAATCCATGAACTTTAGCTAAAAAATCAGGTTTGTCTGAAAGGGTTTCTAAATGCCCCCAAATCCGTCGAAAATATGCAGTAAAACAGCATTTTACCTACTTTCGATTTCATTCAATGCTTCAGGTATTTTTAAAAAATATATGAAATATTAAAAATTATTTCTGAATTTCATCGATATTTTATGGGCTTTTTGAAAAATATGTAATATACTTTAAAATGTTAAAAATGCTGGAAAATTTCATTCCATAAGTGATTTCTGATAAAAAAGTTTGAACATCCATGTGATTTTTAGCTAAAAAACAGGATTGTCTGAAAAGTGTTCTAAATGCTCCAAATAGTCGAAATAATGCAGCAAAACAGCATTTTACCATACTTTTTTCGAATTTTTTTCAATGCAGTCAGGTATTTTGTAAAACTTAAGGAATATTCAAAATTCTTTCAGAATTCATCGATGTTTAAAAGGCTTTTTGAAAAATATGTAATAAACTATAAAATGTTAGAATCCTCGAAAATTTCAATTCCATTAAGAAATTCTTCAGAAAAAAAATTAAAAATCCATGAATTTTAGCTAAAAAATCAGGTTTGTCTGAAAAAGTGATCTGAATGCCCCAATTCCGTCGAAATATGCATAAACAGCATTTTAACCAATACTTTTCGATTATTCAATGCTTCTGGTATTTTTAAAAAATATATGAAATATTAAAAAATATTTCTGAATTTCATCGATATTTGTATGGGCCTTTTTTGAAAATGATGTAATATACATTAAAATTTTAAAAATGCTAAATGCTCGAAAATTTTTATTCCATCATTAATTCTGATAAAAAAGTTTGAAAATCCATGAATTTTAGCTAAAAAATCAGGTTTGTCTGAAAAGTGTTCTAAATGCAGTAAAATCGTCAAAATTGCAATAAAACATCATTCACCCATATTTCTCGATTTTTTCAATGCTTCAGGTATTTTTAAAAAAATATATGAAATATTCAAAATTATTTCTGAATTTCTTCGAAGTTTTATGGGCATTTTGAAAAATCTGTAATAGATACTTAAAATGTGAAAATGCTCGAAAATTTCAATTCCATTAAGGTAGTTCTGATGGAAAAAAGTTTGAAAAATCCATGGATTTTACTAAAAAATCAGGTTTTCAGTGAAAAGTTGTTCTAAAATGCCGCAAAATCGTTGAAATATGCAGTAAAATAATCATTTTCAATATTTCTTCGATTTTTTCAATGCTTCAGGTATTTTTAAAAAAAATATATGAATATTCAAATTATTTCTGAAATTTCTCGAAGTTTTATTGGCTTTTTGAAAGTATTTAATAACTTATTAAAATGGTTGAAAAGCTCGTAAATTTCACATTCCATTAGTAGTTCTGAAGAAAAAAGTTAGAAAATCCCTGAATTTTAGCTAAAAAATCAGGTTTGTCACAAAAAGTGTTCTAACTGATCTATAGACCATCCAAATAAGTAGTAAAACATCATTTTGCATATTTTTCGATTTTTTCATGCTTTAGTATTTTAAAAAAATATATAAATATATGAAATACCTGAAAATATATGAAATACATGAAGCATTGAAAAAAAATCGAGAAAAATATGGTAAAATGATGTTTTATACCTGCATATTTCGACGATTTAGAGAGCTTTTAAAACCCTTTTCAGACAAACTATCAAGTTTAAATTGAAAAGTGCTCTAAATGCTCAAATCCGTCGAAAGTATGCAGTAAAACATCCTTTTACCAATATTTTTCGATATTTTAAATACTTCCAGGCATTTTTAAAAAATAAATGAAATTATTCAAAATTATTCTGAATATCATCGAAATTTTTATGGGCTTTTTGAAAACTATGTAATATACTTTAAAATGTTGAAAATCTCGAAAATTTAAATGACTATTAGTAATGTCTGATAAATGTTTAAACAATATCCATGATTTTTAGCTAAAAAAAAAACTCAGGTTTGTAAGGTAAAAGTGTTTCCTAAATTGTCCCAAAACGTCGAATATGCAGTAAAACAGCATTATATACCATACTTATCAATTTTTTCAATGCTTCTGTATTTTAAAAAAACAATGAAGTATTCAAAATATTTCTGAATTTCTCGTCGATATTTTTATGACTTTTTCGAAAACTATGTAATATTTAAATATTTAAAATTATATTAAAAGTTATTTTTGAATATTATCGAAATTTTAAATGCTTTTTGAGAAAAAAATATAATATACATTAAAATGTTGACAAGGCTCGAAATTTCAATTCCATCAGGTAATCTGATAAAAAAGCCTGAAAATCCATGAATTCTCGCTAGAAATTGGTTTGTCGAAAAGTAGTACTAAATGTTCTACATCGTCGAAATATGCAGAAAAACATCATTTTTCGATTTTTTCAATGCTTTTTGTATTTTTAAAAAATAAAGAGAATATTTAAAATACCTGAAGTATATTAAATACCTGAAGCAGTGAAAACATCGAGGAAATATGGTAAAATGATGTTTTACTGCACATCGGACGATTCAGAGCATAAAGAACACTTTTCAGAAAACATGATTATTTAGCTAATATTCATGGATTTTCAAACTTTTTTATCAGAAATACTGGTGGAATAAAAATTTTCAAAGCCTTTTCAACATTTCAAAGTATATTACATATTTTTCAAGAAACCAACAAAATTTCGATTAGAAATCAGAATTATTTTTGAGTATTTCATATATTTTTTAAAAATATCAAAAGCATTGAAACAAATGAAAAATATGGCATAATGAATGTTTACACACGGCATATTTTCGACGATATAGAGCATTAAAATACTTTTCAGACAAACCTGTTTTTTTTAGGTAAAAATTCATGGATTTTTAGCTTTTTTATCTGAATTGCGGGGATGGAATTGGTAATTTTCGAGCATTTTCAACATTTTAATGTATATTACATATTTTTCAAAGAGCCCACAAAAAATTTCGATGAATTCAGAAATAATTTTGAATAAATTCATGCATTATTTAAAAATACCAGAAGCAGTGAAAAAATCGAAAAAATATGTATAATGATGTTTTACTGCATATTTTCGACGATTTTCAGCATTTAGAAGCACTTATCACATAAAACTTACTTTTTTAGCTAACTACATGGATATCACACATGAATATTATTGACACTATACTACACAAAAATTTCATATTTAAGTTACTTTCAGCATAAAATTCAATTCAGAGTCAGTATTTTCAGATAAAAAAAGTTTGAATATCCATGACTTTAGCTGAAAAAATCAGGTTTGCCGAAAAGCTGTTCTAAAAGGCTCCAAAAACGTCGAAATATGCAGTAAAACAGCATTTTAACAACTCTCGACATTTTCTCTTTTCTATGTTTCAGGTATTTTGAAAAAATCTATGAAAAATTCAAAATTATTCAGAATTTCCTCGAAGTTTTATGGCTTTTTTGAAACAATATGTAATATAATGAAAATGTAGAAAATGCTCGAAAATATACAGTTCCATTATGGATTCTGATAAAAAAGTTAGAAAAATCCATGAATTTTACGCTAAAAAAAATCAAGTTTGTCCTTAAATGTTCTAAATGAGCCCCAAATCGTCGAATTCTGCAGGAAAACAGCATTTAACGAAACTTTCGCTTTTTCAATGCTTCAGTATTTTTAAAAAATATAATTAAATATTAAAAATTATTTCTGAATTTCATCGATATTTTAAGGTCTTTTTCAAAAATACGTAATATACTTAAAATGTTAAAATTCTCGAAAATTTCAGTTCCATTAGTGATTCTGATAAAAAAGTTTGAAAATCCATGAATTTTAGCTAAAAAATCAGGTTTGTCTGAAAAGTGTTCTAAATGCTCCAAATCATTGAAAATATGCATAAAACACAGCATTTTACCATACTTTTCGATTTTTTCAGTGCTTTCAGTATTTTAAAATTAATGTGAAATATTCAAAATTAATTTCCTGAATTTCATATCGATATTTTATGGGCTTTTGAAAAATATGTAATATACTTTAAAATGTTAAAAATGCTCGAAAATTTCAATTCCATCATTAATTCTGATAAAAAAGTTTGAAAATCCATGAATTTTAGCTAAAAAATCAGGTTTGTCTGAAAAGTGTTCTAAATGCGAAATTAAAACATCATTTTACCATATTTCTCGATTTTTTCAATGCTTCAGGTATTTTTAAAAAAATATATGAAATATTCAAAATTATTTCTGAATTTCTTCGAAGTTTTATGGGCATTTTGAAAAATATGTAATATACTTTAAAATGTTGAAAATGCTCGAAAATTTCAATTCCATTAGTAGTTCTGATGAAAAAGTTTGAAAATCCATGAATTTTAGCTAAAAAATCAGGTTTCTCTGAAAAGTGTTCTAAATGCCCAAAATCGTCGAAATATGCAGTAAAACATCATTTTACCATATTTCTCGATTTTTTTCAATGCTTCAGGTATTTTTAAAAAAATATATGAAATATTCAAAATTATTTCTGAATTTCCACGAAGTTTTATGGGCTTTTTGAAAAGTATGTAATATACTTTAAAGTGTTGAAAAGGCTCGAAAATTTCAATTCCATTATTATTCTGATGAAAAAGTTTGAAATCATGAATTTTAGCTTAAAAATCAGGTGTCTCCAAAGTGTTACTAAAATGATCTAAATCGTCCAAATATTGTAGTAAAACATCATTTTGCCATATTCTTTTTTTTTCGATTTTTTTCAATGCTTTAGGTATTTTCAAAAATATAAAGAAATTAGTGAAATACCTGAAATATATGAAATTACATGAAGCATTGAAAAAAACGGAAAATACGTAAAATGATGTTTTACTGCATATTTCGACGATTTAGAGCTTTTAGAACACTTTTCAGACAAACTTTCAAGTGTGAAAATCCATGTATTTTAGCAAAAAAGTAAGGTTTAATTGAAAAGTGCTCTAAATGCTCAAAATCGTCGAAATATGCAGTAAAACATCATTTTACCATATTTTTCGATATTTTAAATGCTTCAGGCATTTTTAAAAAAATATATGAAATATTCAAAATTATTTCTGAATTTCATCGAAATTTTATGGGCTTTTTGAAAAATATGTAATATACTTTAAAAAGTTGAAAATGCCTTCGAAAATATGAAAATCCATTAGCAAATTCTGATACAAAAGTTTGAAAATCCATGAATTTTAGCTAAAAAATCAGGTTTGTCTGAAAAGTGTTCTAAATGCTCTAAATAGTCGAAATATACTGTAAAACACATTTTACCATATTTTTCGATTTTTTCAGTGATTTTAGTATTTTTAAAAAATATATGAACTATTAAAAATTATTTCTGAATTTTATCGAAATTTAAATGCTTTTTGAAAAAATAAGTAAATGTACTTTAAAAATGTGACAAGGCTCGAAAATTTTCAATTCCATCAGTATTCGAAAAAAAGCCTGAAAATCCATGAATTCTGCTATAAAATAAGGGTTGTCTGAAAAGTTTTCTAAATGCTCTAAATAGGTCGAAATAAACTGTAAAACATCATTTTACCATATTTTTCGATATTTTAAAATTGCTTCAGGCCTTTTTAAAAAATAATGAAATATTCAAAAATATTTCTGGATTTCGTCGATAATTTTATGGACTTTTCGAAAAATATTTAATATTTTAAATATTTAAAATTATTTAAAATTATTTTTGAATTTTATATCGAAATTTTAAATGCTTTTTGAAAAATATATAATATACTTTAAAATGTAGACAAGGCACGAAAATTTCAATTCCATCAGTAATTCTGATAAAAATATCTGAAATCCATGAATTCTAGCTATAAAATCAGGTATGGGTCTGAAAAGTGTTCTAATGTTCCTACATCGTCGAAATATGCAGATAAACATCATTTTTCGAGATTTTTTCAATGCTTTTTTTATTTTAAAAAATATATGAAATATTTAAAATACCTGAAGTATATTAAATACCTTACGCATTGAAAACATCGAGAAATAATGGTAAAATGAAGGGGGTACTGGGGGCACTTTTCGACGATTCAGAGCCTAAAGAACACTTTTTCAGAAAATCATATTTTTTTAGCTAATATTCATGTTTTTCAACTTTTTTATCAGAATTACTGTGGAATTAAAATTTTCAAGCCTTTCACATTTCAAAAGTATATTACATATTTTTCAAGAAACACCAACAAAATTTTCGAATGAAATTCAGAATTATTTTTGAGAGTATTTCATATATTTTTTTAAAAATTCAAAAGCATTGAAACAATGAAAAATATGGCATAATGAAGTTTTACTGCATATTTCCCGAGCGATATAGTAGCATTTAGAATACTTTTCAGACAACCTGATTTTTTAGGTAAAATTCATGGATTTTCTAGAAGACGTTTTTTATCTGAATTGCTGATGGAATTGAAATTTTTCGAGCATTTTCAACATTTAATGTATATTACATATCTTTTCAAAGACCCACAAAATTTCGATTGAAATTCAGAAATAATTTTGAATATTTCATGCATTTTTTAAAAATACCAGAAGCAATGAAAAAATCGAAAAATATTTATAAATGATGTTTTACTGCATATTTCGACGAATTTCACATTTAGAGCACTTTTCAATTAAACGTTACTTTTTAGCTAAAATACATGGGTTTTCACACTTGAAATATTTATTGACACAATACTACACAAAAAAATTCATATTAATTTACTTTCTCATAAATCAATTCAATCAGAATTTCTGATAAAAAAAGTTTGAATATCCATGAATTTTAGCTGAAAATTCAGGTTTGTCCGAAAAGTGTTCTAAAAGCTCCAAATCGTCGAAATATGCAGTAAAACAGCATTTTAACATACTCTTCGACTTTTTTCAATGTTTCAGGTATTTTTAAAAAATATATGAAATATTCAAAATTATTTCTGAATTTCCTCGAAGTTTTATGGGCTTTTTGAAAAATATGTAATATACTTTAAAATGTTGAAAATGCTCGAAAATTTCAGTTCCATTAGTGATTCTGATAAAAAAGTTTGAAAATCCATGAATTTTAGCTAAAAAATCAGGTTTGTCTGAAAAGTGTTCTAAATGCCCCAAATCGTCGAAATATGCAGGAAAACAGCATTTTACGAAACTTTTCGATTTTTTCAATGCTTCAGGTATTTTTAAAAAATATATGAAATATTAAAAATTATTTCTGAATTTCATCGATATTTTATGGGCTTTTTCAAAAATACGTAATATACTTTAAAATGTTAAAAATGCTCGAAAATTTCAGTTCCATTAGTGATTCTGATAAAAAAGTTTGAAAATCCATGAATTTTAGCTAAAAAATCAGGTTTGTCTGAAAAGTGTTCTAAATGCTCCAAATCATCGAAATATGCAGTAAAACAGCATTTTACCATACTTTTCGATTTTTTCAGTGCTTCAGGTATTTTTAAAAATTATGTGAAATATTCAAAATTATTTCTGAATTTCATCGATATTTTATGGGCTTTTTGAAAAATATGTAATATACTTTAAAATGTTAAAAATGCTCGAAAATTTCAATTCCATCATTAACTCTGATAAAAAAGTTTGAAAATCCATGAATTTTAGCTAAAAAATCAGGTTTGTCTGAAAAGTGTTCTAAATGCGCTAAATCGTCGAAATATGCATTAAAACATCATTTTACCATATTTCTCGATTTTTTCAATGCTTCAGGTATTTTTAAAAAAATATATGAAATATTCAAAATTATTTCTGAATTTCTTCGAAGTTTTATGGGCAATTTGAAAAATATGTAATATACTTTAAAAAAATGTTGAAAATGCCGAAATTTCAATTCCAATTAGTAGATTTCTGATGAAAAAGTTTGAAAAATTCCATGTATTTTAGCTAAAAAATCAGTTTCTCTGAAAAGTGTTCTAAATGCCCAAACTCCGTCGAATATGCAGTAAAACATCATTTTAAGCCATATTTCTCGATTATTTTTCAATGCTTCAGGTATTTTTAAAAAAATAATATGAAATAATTCAAAATATTTCTGAATTTCCACGACGTATTTATATGGCATTTTTGAAAAGTAAAGTAATATACTTTAAAGTGTGAAAAGCTCGAAAAATTTCAATTCCATTAGTATTCTGATGAAAAAGATTTGAAAATCCATCCGAATTTTAGCTAAAAGATCAGGAGTCTCTCAAAAGTGTTCATAAATAATGATCTAAATCGCCAAATATGTGTAAAAACATCATTTTGCCATATTTGTTTCGATATTTTTTTTCAATGCTATTAGTAATTTTCAAAAAATATATGAAATATGTGAAATACCTGAAATATATGCAATACATGAATCATTGAAAAAAATCGAAAAATACGTAAAATGATGTTTTACTGCATATTTCGACGATTTAGAGCTTTTATAACACTTTCAGACCAAACTTTCAAGTGTTGAAAATCCATGTATTTTTGCAAAAAAGTAAGGGTTTAATTGAAAAGTGGCTTCTAAAATGCTCAAAATCGTCGAAATATGCAGTAAAACATCATTTTACCATATTTTTCGATAATTTAAATCTTCAGGCATTTTTTAAAAATATATGAAAATTCAATTATTCTTAATTTCATGAAATTTTATGGCTTATTTGGGAAAAATACGTAAAATACTTTAAAATGTTTGACAAATGGCTCGAAAATATGAATTCCATTCAGCATTCTGATACAAAATTTTGAAAATCCATGAAAATTTTAGCTAAAAAATCATGTTGTCTGAAAAGTTTTCTAAATGCTCTAAATAGTCCGAAAAAAACTGTAAAACATCATTTACCATATTTTTTTCGATTTTTTCAGTGATTTTAGTATTTTTTTAAAAAATAATGAACATTAAAAATTATTTCTGAATTTTATCGAAATTTTAAATGCTTTTGAAAAATATTAATGTACTATTTAAAGTTGACAAGGCTCGAAAATTTCAATTCCATCAGTAATTCTGATAAAAAAGCCTGAAAATCCAATGATTCTAGCTATAAAAAAAGGTTTGTCTGAAAAGTGTTTCATAAATGCTCTAAATAGCGAAATAATACTGTAAAACATCATTTTTACCATATTTTTCGATATTTAAATTCTTCGAGGCTCATTTTTAAAAAATATATGAAAATATTCAAAATTATTTCTGAATTTCGTCGATATTTTTATGGACTTTCGAAAATATGTAATATTAAATATTTAAAAATTAATTAAAATTATTTTGAATTTTATCGAAATTTTAAATGCTTTTTGAAAATATTATAATATACTTTAAATGTTGACAAGGCTCGAAAATATCAATTCATCAGAATCTGATAAAAAAGCCTGAAACCATGACTTCTAGCTATAAAATAAGGTTTGTCTGAAAAGTGTTCTAAAGGCTCTAAAAGTCGAAATATACTGAAAACATCATTTATACCATATTTTTCGATATTTTTCAATGCTTCAGGTATTTTTAAAAAATATATGAAATATTCAAAATTATTTCTGAATTTCGTCGATATTTTATGGACTTTTCGAAAAATATGTAATATTTAAATATTTAAAATTATTTAAAATTATTTTTGAATTTTATCGAAATTTTAAATGCTTTTTGAAAAATATGTAATATACTTTAAAATGTTGACAAGGCTCGAAAATTTCAATTCCATCAGTAATTCTGATAAAAAAGCCTGAAAATCCATGAATTCTAGCTATAAAATCAGGTTTGTCTGAAAAGTGTTCTAAATGTTCTACATCGTCGAAATATGCAGAAAAACATCATTTTTCGATTTTTTCAATGCTTTTTGTATTTTTAAAAAATATATGAAATATTTAAAATACCTGAAGTATATTAAATACCTGAAGCATTGAAAACATCGAGAAATATGGTAAAATGATGTTTTACTGCACATTTCGACGATTCAGAGCATAAAGAACACTTTTCAGAAAACATGATTTTTTAGCTAATATTCATGGATTTTCAAACTTTTTTATCAGAATTACTGGTGGAATTAAAATTTTCAAGCCTTTTCAACATTTTAAAGTATATTACATATTTTTCAAGAAACCCACAAAATTTCGATGAAATTCAGAATTATTTTTGAGTATTTCATATATTTTTTAAAAATATCAAAAGCATTGAAACAATTGAAAAATATGGTATAATGATGTTTTACTGCATATTTCGACGATATAGAGCATTTAGAATACTTTTCAGACAAACCTGATTTTTTAGGTAAAATTCATGGATTTTTAGACTTTTTTATCTGAATTGCTGATGGAATTGAAATTTTCGAGCATTTTCAACATTTTAATGTATATTACATATTTTTCAAAGAGCCCACAAAATTTCGATGAAATTCAGAAATAATTTTGAATATTTCATGCATTTTTTAAAAATACCTGAAGCATTGAAAAAATCGAAAAATATTGTATAATGATGTTTTACTGCATATTTCGACGATTTTCAGCATTTAGAGCACTTTTCAATTAAACGTTACTTTTTAGCTAAAATACATGGGTTTTCACACTTGAAATATTTATTGACACAATACTACACTAAAATATCATATTTAAGTTACTTTCAGCATAAAATTCAATTCAATCAGTATTTCTGATAAAAAAAGTTTGAATATCCATGAATTTTAGCTGAAAAATCAGGTTTGTCCGAAAAGTGTTCTAAAAGCTCCAAATCGTCGAAATATGCAGTAAAACAGCATTTTAACATACTCTTCGACTTTTTTCAATGTTTCAGGTATTTTTAAAAAATATATGAAATATTCAAAATTATTTCTGAATTTCCTCGAAGTTTTATGGGCTTTTTGAAAAATATGTAATATACTTTAAAATGTTAAAAATGCTCGAAAATTTCAGTTCCATTAGCGATTCGATAAAAAAGTTTGAAAATCCATGGCATATTAGCTAAAAAATCAGGTTTTTGTCTGAAAAGTGTGTCTAAATGCGCTAAACATCGAAATATGTCAGTAAAACATCATTTTACAATATTTCTCGATTTTTTTCAATGCTTCAGGTATTTTTAAAAAAATATATGAAATATTCAAAATTATTTCTGAATCCACGAAAGTTATATGGCATTTTTGAAAAGTATGTAATATAACTTTAAAGTTTGAAAAGGCTCGATAATGTTCAAATTCCATAGTAGTTCTGATGAAAAAGTTTGAAATCCATGAATTTTAGCTAAAAAAAAAAATCAGGTATCTCCTCAAAAGTGTTCTAAATATCTAAATCGTCAAATATGTAGAAAACATCATTTTGCCACATTTTTTTTCCGATTTTTTTCAATGCTTTAGGTATTTTCAAAAAATATATGAAATATACGAAATACCTGAAATATATGAAATACATGAAGCATTGAAAAATTCGAAAAATACGGTAAAATGATGTTGTTTAACAGCATATTCCGACGATTAGAGCTTTTTAGAAACTTTTCAGACAAACTTTCAAGTGTGAAAATCCATGTATTTTAGCAAAAAAGTAAGGTTTAATTGAAAAGTGCTCTAAATGCTCAAAATCGTCGAAATATGCCAGTAAACATCATTTTAACCATATTTTCGATATTTAAATGCATCCAGGCATTTTTAAAAAATATAATGAAATATTTCAAAATTATTTTCTGAATTTCATCGAAATTTTAAGTGCTTTTTTGAAAAATATGTAATATACTTTAAAATGTGAAAATTGCCAAAATATGAACTCCATTAAGCAATTCTGATACAAAAGTTGAAATAAAATGAATGTTTAGCTAAAAAAATCAGGTTTGTCTGAAAAGTGTTCTAAATGCTCCTAAATAGTCGAAATTTACTGTAAACATCATTTTACCATATTTTTCGATTTTTTTCAGTGATATTACTATTTTTAAAAATTAATAGAACTATTAAAAATTATTTCTAATTTTATTCGAAATTTTAAATGCTTTTTGAAAATATGTAATGTACTTTAAAATGTTGAACAAGGCTCGAAAATTTCAATTCCCATCAGTAATGTCTGATAAAAAAGCCTGAAAATCTATGAATTCAAGCTATAAAAATCAGGTTGTCTGAAAAGGTGTTTCTAAATTCTCTAAATATCGAAATATACTGTAAAACATCATTTTAGCCCAATTTTTTCAATATTTTAAATGCTTCAGGCATTTTTAAAAAATATATGAAATATTCAAAAATTATTTCTGAATTCATCGAAATTTGATGCTTTTTTTGAAAATATGTAATATACTTTAAAATGTTAAGAATCCTCGAAAATTATTCAATTCCATCAGTAATTCTGAAAAAAAAGTTTGAAAATCCTTAACTTTAGCTAAAAAATCCAGTTTTGTCCCGAAAAGTTTTCTAAGAATGCCCCAAATCGTAGAAAATATGCAGTAAAACAGCATTTTACATACTTTCGATTTATCACTGCTTCAGGTATTTTAAAAATATATGAAATATTAAATTATTTCTGAATTTCATCGATATTTTATGGGCTTTTTGAAAAATAACGTATTTTTATTGCATATTCCCGACGATTTACAGCGTTTTGAGTACTTTTTTCCGATAAAACAGTTTTTTAGCTAAAATTCATAGAATTTAGCCAATTTTAAACAGAACTTCTGGCTGGCAACTGAATTTTATGCAAAGAGTAACCTAAATTTTGAGATTTTTGTGACGTTTCATTGTCACAAAATATTTTTTACTATAAAAAATTGAGAAGTTTTTCAAAAAGTCTTCCAAAAAGCCTTTAAACCTCCAACATATGCAGAAAAATTGAGATTTTTTTGAATAATTTTCCAACATTTAATATTATATATATATATATATAATATATATATATATACATATAATTTATATATATAAATAATATATATATATATAATATATAATATAATAAATATATATATATATAATAAAATATTATAACACATTTTTAAAAAAATTCTGATGAAAAATATTTGAAAATCAGCATTAATTTCGAGTTTTTCATGTATTTTTTTTAAATAATTGAAACTTAAAGAATTAGAAAAGTGTGCTAAAATTATTTTTTGTTGCATATTTGGATGATTTAGAGCGTCTTGAATGGTTTTTTGACAAACCTAATTTTTTAGCTAAAAATTCATATATTGAACACTTTTAAAAGCAAAATTGAAATTTATGCTAAAGGAGTAAGAAAAATTATCATATTTTTTGTGAAGTAACTTTGAAACACATATATTAACACAAAAAATTGAAGTTTTCAAGAAATCTTTTGATAAATACTTCAATCGTCCAAATATGCGAAAAAATATGAATTTCACGATTGATTTTTTTAACCTTTACATATATATCACTTATTTTTAAAAAAATCACAATTAAAATTCATAAAAATCAAAATTAATTTCTGAGTATTTCTTATATATTTTTAAAATACTTGAAAACATTTAAAAACTCAGAAAAGTGTGGCGAAATGAAAATTTTGTTGCATATTTCGATGATTTTAGAGTGTTTGAAGTATTTTTGCGATAAAACCATTTTTTAAGCTAAAATAAATATAGAATTTCGCAATTAAACAGATACTTTCTGCTGCAACAAAATTTATGCAAACAGTATCCTAAATTATGAATTTTGTGAAGTTCTTTGTCAAAACAAATTTAAACTGTTAAAATTGAAGTTTTCAAAAGTCTTTCCAAAAAGCCTTGAATCGTCGAAATATGAGAAAAAATCGATTTCTCGATGATTTTCAGACATCTATGAATATATATAAAAACATTTTGAAAAATCCATTAAAAAATCAGTATAAAATCAACATTAATTTTAAATATTTCAAATGGTTCTTTTAATAAATACTTTTAAGCATAAAAAAGTCATGAAAATGTGGTGAAAAATTATATTTTATTACATATTTCGACGATTTAGATCCGTTCGGAATATACTTTTGATGAAGCAGTTTTTTTGCCTAAAATTAATGGATTTTCATACCGTTAAATCAGAATTACTATTAAAATGATTTTATCTAAGAGTAAGAAAATTATGCTATTTTTTCAAGTTCTTTGTAACTATAAGTATTTAAAATTCAAAAATTGTGGAAGTTTGTAAAGAAGTTAAAAAGCCTTGAATAGTAGACATATGCAAAAAAAAATGAGTTTTTCGTCATTTTCAACATTTAAATATATATATATAGCACACTATTTTAAAAAAAATCCTAATACAAATAAGTAAAACCACACTAATTGTCGATTTTTCACTTTTTTTTTTAAATATTTGAAACAATAAAAAGAATTAGAAATATGTGCAAAATGATATTTTGGTTGCATATTGGACGATTTAGAGTGTTCGCTTGAATGTTTTTTTTTTTGACAAAACCACATTTTAGCTAAAATCATAGATTTTTCACACTTTCAAAGTCTAAAAGTAAGAAAAGTCTATCATATGATTGTGAAGTGCTTTGTAAATACATATTTTTAACAAAAAAAGAAGTTTTAACAAGAAATCTTTGAAAAAATTCGTCAATAGTCGAATATGCGAGAAAAAAGATTTTCGCTTATTTTTTTAAACCTTTAATTTATATTTTTACATATTTATAAAAAATCGCAATAAAAATCGAAAAAATCAAAAATAAATTTCGAATGTTTCTTATAATATTTCAAAAGTACTTAAAACATTTTAAACACACAGAAAATTGTGCTGAAATGACATTTTTGTTGCATAAATCAACGATTTACACAGCGTTTTAGAGTACTTTTTCCGATAAACACATTTTCAAAGAGTCTTTCCAAAAAGTCCTTGAAACCTTGAACATAATCAAAAAATTAGATTTTCGGATCAATTTCCACATTTATATATATATAAACACATATTTTAAAAATAATAAAAAATAGGTAAAATCAGCATTAATTTTTCGAATTTTTCATATAATTTTCAAATATTTGAAACATTAAAAGAATTAGAAAAGGTTCAAAAATGATATTTGTTGCATAATATGGACGAATTCCGAGCGTCTTGAATGGTTTGTTTGATAAAACCTCATTTTTTAGCTACATACATAGATTTCACCTTTTTAAATAAAAATTGAAATTATGCTAAAAGTAAGAAGAATTATCACATTTATTGTAAGTGCTTTGTAAATACATATTTTAACACAAAAACTTGATGTTTTTCAGATCCTTTGAAAAAATTTTTCGATCGACGGAATCAGCCATCCCAAACACAATGCGAAAATATGAATTTTCGATCATTTATTTTAACCTTTACTGTATTTTATTTACATATTTTTTTAAACAAAAACCAAATCAAAATCAATAAGAATCAAAGATTAATTTCGAAGTTTCTTATATATTCTAAAAATACTTGAAAATTTAAAAACTAAAGAAAAGTTCCTTAAATGATATTTTAATGCACATTTCGACATTTAGAGGCGTTTTTGAGACATTTCATGATAAAACACATTTTTTAGCTAAAATACATAGAATTTCACAATTTTAAACAGAACTTCTGCTGCAACTAAATTTTATGCAAAAAGTAACCTAAATTATGAGAATTTTGTGAAGTTCTTTGTCAAAACATGTTTTAACTATAAAAATTGAAGTCTTTCAAAAAGTCTTTCAAAAAGCCTTGAATCGTCGACATATGCAAAAATATGAGATGTTCAATCATTTTCCAACATTTATATATATATGTATAATATATATATAACACAATTTTAAAAAATCGTTATGAAAATAGGTAAAAATAGGCATTAATTTCGAATTTTTCCTATATTTTTAAAAAATATTTCAAACATTAAAAGAATAAGAGAAATGTGATGAAATGATATTTTGTTGCCTATTTGGACGATTTAGAGCATTTTGAATGTTTTTTTGACAAACCTTATTTTTTAGCTAAAATTCGTAGATTTTCACACATTTAAAGCAAAATTGAAATTTATGCTAAAAGTAAGAAAAATTATCATATTTTTGAGAAGTACTTTGTAAACACATATTTTAACACAAAAAAATTTAAGTTTTCAAGAAATCTTTGAAAAATTCTTCAATCATCGAAATATGCGAAAAAATATGATTTTCGATGATTTTTAACCCTCATGTATTTTTTACATATTTTTAAAAAAAACCCAATCAAAATTTATAAAAATCAAAATTAATTTCGAATATTTCTTATACATTTTAAAAATACTTGAAACATTTAAACACTCAGAAAAGTATGCTGAAATGATATTTTAATGGATATTTAGAAGATTTAGAATGTTTTGTGAACTTTTCCGATAAATCACATTTTTAAGCTAAAATGCATAGAATTTCGCAATTTTAAACAGAACTTCTGCTTCAACTAAATTTTATGCAAAAAGTAACCTAAATTATGAGATTTTTGTGAAGTTCTTTGTCAAAACATATTTTAATTATAAAAATTTAAGTTTTTCAAAAAGTCTTTCAAAAAGCCTTGAATCGTCAACATATGCAAAAAAATGAGATGTTCAATCATTTTCCAACATTTATATATATATAACACATTTTTAAAAAAAATGTAATAAAAATAGGTAAAAAACTCAGCATTAATTTCGAATTTTTCATATATTTTTTAAAAAATATTTGAAACATTAAAAGAATTAGAGAAATGTGATCAAATGATATTTTGTTGCATATTTGGATGATTTAGAGTGACTTGAATGGCGTTGTGACAAACCTCATTTTTTAGCTAAAATTCATATATTTTCACACTTTTAAAGCAAAATTGAAATTTATGCTAAAAGCAAGAAGAATTATCATATTTTTGTGAAGTAATTTGTGAATACATATTTTAACAGAAAAAATTGAAGTTTTTCAAGAAATCTTTGAAAAATTCTTCAATCGTCGAAATATGCGAAAAAATAAGAATTTCGATGATTTTTTAACCTTTACATATATTTTACTTATTTTTAAAAAAATCGCAATAAAAATCGATAAAAATCAAAATTAATTTCGAATATTTCTTATATATTTTAAAAATACTTGAAACATTTAAAAACTCAGAAAAGTGTGCTGAAATGATATTTTGTTGCATATTTCGATGATTTAGAGCATTGTGAGTACTTTGCGATAAAACACATTTTTTAGCTAAAATACATAGAATTTCGCAATTTTAAACAGAACTTCTGCTGCAACAAAATTTTATGCAAAAAGTAACCTAAATTATGAGATTTTTGTGAAGTTCTTTGTCAAAACATATTTTAACCGTAAAAATTGAAGTTTTTCAAAAAGTCTTCCAAAAAGCCTTGATTTTTTTTTTTTTTTATTCACTGTTATTCTCCCGGCCCGGGTCTTTTCCAAGTAGTGGTGACCCGGCCTTGGCTCCCTATCTGGGGAGTGTCTCGGGACTTAAGTCTCCCATGGGAGGAGGTACAGTACCTCCTCATCTTTGGGACCAAGTGTCCCCAGGCCCAGCCATATTCCCGCCCTCACGGGGCTCGTAGGGAGAAGCTAGGCCTCTGGTCTGCCATCTACCCCGCCTCAAAGGGGCTCGTGGGGATGGCAGTCTTATGAGCTGCAGATGGTAGCAAGCTCAGCCCTTAGGAAAAAAAAAAAGCCTTGAATCGTCGAAATATGATAAAAAAATCGATTCTCGATGATTATTGAACATCTATGAATATATATAAAACATTTTTGAAAAATCCAATTAAAAATCAATAAAAATCAACATTAATTTTAAATATTTCAAATGATTTTTTAAAATACTTTAAGCATGAAAAAGTCAGGAAAATGTGGGAAAATGATATTTTATTACATATTTCGACGATTTAGGGTAGAGTTCCTGATTTTGGCTAACTCTTTTATTTTTCAACCAATTTTTTTTTTTGGTGTACATTTAGAGGTTCATATGTAGAAGAATGTGACAAAGTTTCAGTATGATTGGCCAACAAACAACAGAGAAAAAAAATATTTTAGTGACTTCATATATGGCAGCAAAGTATGACAAAATGGCAGTTCGATTGGCACTTCCGACAATCCCAACCGTTAGAATACATCTGACACTAATTCGGGATGCACATGTTTCATCTAATATATCTTATTATCATGGAAAAAAAAAAATACATTTGATAGACTTTTTGCATTCACCAAAATATCTGCCTTTTACCTCCCACAAAATCAAAAATATTTGATATATTCCAAAAAAAGAATCATCACATTTTCAAACACACTTTGTTTTATATTGTCAGTGAAAATCATTTCAATACAGTCATTAATAATGGTGTACTTTAGCGAAATATGTGAAAAAGTTACTTCCGAGATATAGGCCTAGAAAACGTCGGCAGGCCTACCGTCTCAAAAAATTTTTTTTTTGCGCGGAAATCGAGTTTTTTTTGGTGTATTTCTTAGTAAACTGATGTTTTAGTGCAGTTATCCTCTTCAAAACACCGTTTTCTATCACTCACATACCAAACAATAGAACAAGGAGACGAGGAATAACACATTTATATCGAAATATTGCTGGTGGACTCTCGCTATATTATGGCCTATTTTATTCAGTCTAGAGTATATAACATGTTTGTTTGTTATTTATAGTGTTTATTATATCATATTAGATCAATTCTGATAGATAAATAAGCCGTATAGTTGATATATAAGCTGATATAAACGTAATAATGAAGTGATTTCACCTGGCACCATCTGGAGGGGGAGCATTGCCGAGTGTACCCAGGTGTTTCCTGATAGGCTAGACGTCTATTGATAAGCTCCACTTACTCTTATATGATGCCAAATAATCAATTATAATATTAGAAAGAATAATGCGAAGAAAAAGCAATAAAAAACAAGGAAAAAATTCCAAAAAATACTTGGGTTGAGAACAGACGCGCTACCTACATCGTCGTTACCATACCTGATATAAATGACTATAATTTCTTGTAGAAACGTCGTAGAACATTCATTCTGGTACCATTTTCTTGCCGAAGAGTTGACCTATTTTTCAGTATATATAACTCAATTTCCATATTTTTTTTATTTTTCGGTGAGCGTGTGCGGAAAATTACGCTACAGCCCCCTTTAGATCGTTTGGAATACTTTTTGATGAAGCAGTTTTTTGTTAAAATTAATAGATTTTCACACTGTTAAATCAGAATTTCTGCTGGAATTGAATTTTATACTAAGAGTAAGAAAAATTATGCTATTTTTTCAAGTTCTTTGTAAATCTATATTTTAACTCAAAAATTCGAAGTTTCTAAAGAAGTTTCAAAAAGCCTTGAATAGTCGACATATGCAAAAAAATGAGTTTTTCGATCATTTTCCGACATTTATATATATATAGCACATTTTTAAAAAATTCTATTAAAAATAGGTAAAAATCAGCATTATTTTCGAATTTTTAATATATTTTTTTTTAAATATTTGAAACATTAAAAGAATTAGAAAAATGTGCTAAAATGATGTTTTGTTGCATATTTGGACGATTTAGAGCGTCTTGAATGGTTTTTTGACAAACCTAATTTTTTAGCTAAATTTTTAAAGCAAAATTGAAAATTATGCTAAAAGTAAGAAAAATTATCATATTTTTGTGAAGTACTTTGTAAACACATATTTTAACACAAAAAAATTGAAGTTTTCAAGAAATCTTTGAAAAATTCTTCAATCGTCAAAATATGCGAAAAATATGATTTTCGATGTTTTTTAAACTTTACGTATTTTTTACATATTTTTAAAAAAACCCAGTCAAAATTGATAAAAATCAAAATTAATTTCGAATATTTCTTATATATTTTAAAAATACTTGAAACATTTAAACACTCAGAAAAGTGTGCTGAAATGATATTTTAATGCATATTTCGAAGATTTAGAGGGTTTTGTGAACTTTTCCATTAAAACACATTTTTTAGCTAAAATACATAGAATTTCGCAATTTTGAACAGAACTTCTGCTGCAACTAAATTTTATGCAAAAAGTAACCTAAATTATGAGATTTTTGTGAAGTTCTTTGTCAAAACATATTTTAACTATAAAAATTAAAGTTTTTCAAAAAGTCTTTCAAACAGCCTTGAATTGTCAACATATGGAAAAAATGAGATGTTCAATCATTTTCTAACATTTATATATATATATAACACATTTTCAAAAAATTGTAATAAAAATAGGTAAAAATCAGCATTAATTTCGAATTTTTCATATATTTTTAAAAAAAAATATTTGAATCATTAAAAGAATTAGAGAAATGTGATCAAATGATATTTTGTTGCATATTTGGACGATTTAGAGCGCCTTGAATGGTTTTTTGACAAACCTCATTTTTTATCTAAAATTCATAGATTTTCACACTTTTAAAGCAAAATTGAAACTTATGCTAAAAGTAAGAAGAATTATCATATTTTTGTGAAGTACTTGAAACATTTAAAAACTCAGAAAAGAGTGCTCAAATGATATTTTGTTTTGCATATTTCGATGATTTAGATCGTTTTGAGTACTTTTGCGATAAAACACATTTTTTAGCTAAAATACTTAGAATTTCGCAATTTTAAACAGAACTTCTGCTGCAACAAAATTTTATGCAAAAAGAACCTAAATTATTTGATTTTTTGAAGTTCTTTGTCAAAACATATTTAAACTGTAAAAATTGAAGTTTTTTTAAAAAGTCTTCCAAAAAGCCTTGAATCGTCGAAATACGAGAAAAAAAATCGATTCTCGATGATTTTTGAACATCTATGAATATATATGAAACATTTTTGAAAAATCCAATTAAAAATCAGTAAAAATCAACATTAATTTTAAAATTTTCAAAATTTATTTTTAAAAATACTTGAAGCATGAAAAAGTCAGGAAATGTGGGAAAATGAAATTTTATTACATATTTCGACGATTTAGATCGTTTGGAATACTTTTTAATAAAGCAGTTTTTTGTTAAAATTAATAATTTTCACACTGTTAAATCAAATTACTGCTGGAAAATTTAATTTTATGCTAAGAGTAAGAAAAATTATGCTATTTTTTCAAGTTCTTTGTAAATCGATATTTTAACTCAAAAAATCAAAGTTTCTAAAGAATTGTTTCAAAAAGCCTTGAATAGTCGACATATGCAAAAAAAATGAGTTTTTCGATCCCTTTTCCAACTTTATATATATATAACACATTTTTAAAAAATCCTAATAAAAATAGGTAAAAATCACAATTATTTTCGAATTTTTCCCTATATTTTTTTAAAAAATTTTAAACATAAAAAGAATTAGAAAAATGTGCTAAAATGACATTTTGTTGCATATTTGGACGATATAGAGCGTCTTGAATGGTTTTTTGACAAACCACATTTTTTAGCTAAAATTCATAGATTTTCACACTTTCAAAGCTAAAAGTAAGAAAAATTATCATATTATTGTGAAGTACTTTGTAACTACATATTTAACACAAAAAATTGAAGTTTTACAAGAAATCTTTGAAAAATTCTTCAATCGTCGAAATATGCGAAAAAACATATGATTTTCGATTATTTTTTAACCTTTACGTATATTTTACATATTTTAAAAAAATCGCAATAAAAATTGATAAAAATCAAAATTAATTTCGAATACTTCTTATATATTTAAAAAATACATGAAACATTTAACACAGAAATTGTGCTGAAATGATATTTTATTGCATATTTTCGACGATTTTACAGCGTTTTGAGTACTTTTCCGAAAAAACACATTTTTTAGCTAAAATTCATAGAATTTAGCAATTTTAAACAGAACTTCTGCTGCAACTGAATTTATATGCAAAGAGTAACCTAAATTTTGAGATTTTTGTGACGTTCTTTGTCAAAACATATTTTAACTATAAAAATTGAAGTTTTTCAAAAAGGTCTTTCAAAAAGCCTTAAACCCCCAACATATGCAGAAAAATGAGATTTTCGATAATTTTCCAACATTTATAATATAATATATATATATTATATATATATATATATATATATAATATATATATATAATATCATATATATATATATATATATAACACATTTTTAAAAAATTCTAATGAAAAAATTGAAAATCAGCATTAATTTCGAGTTTTTCATGTATTTTTTTAAATATTTGAAACATTAAAAGAATTAGAAAAAGTGTGCTAAAATTATGTTTTGTTGCATATTTGGATGATTTAGAGCGTCTTGAATGGTTTTTTGACAAACCTAATTTTTTAGCTAAAATTCATAGATTTGAACACTTTTAAAGCAAAATTGAAATTTATGCTAAAAGTAAGAAAAATTATCATATTTTTGTGAAGTACTTTGTAAACACATATTTTAACACAAAAAATTGAAGTTTTCAAGAAATCTTTGAAAAATTCTTCAATCGCGAAATATGCGAAAAAATATGAATTTCGATGATTTTTTAACCTTTACATATATTTCATTTATTTTTAAAAAAATCACAATAAAAGTCATAAAAATCAAAATTAATTTCGAGTATTTCTTATATATTTTAAAAATACTTGAAACATTTAAAAACTCAAAAAAGTGTGCTGAAATGAAAATTTTGTTGCATATTTCGATGATTTAGAGTGTTTTGAGTAATTTTGCATAAAACACATTTTTTAGCTAAAATATATAGAATTTTGCAATTTTAAACAGAACTTCCCGCTGCAACAAAATTTTATGCAAAAAGTAAAACCCAAATTATGAGATTTTTGTGAAGTTTTTTTGTCAAAACATATTTTTAACTGTAAAAATTGAAGTTTTTCAAAAAGTCTTTTCCAAAAAGCCTTGAATCTTCGAAATATGAGAAAAAAATCGATTCTCGATGATTTTTGAACATCTATGAATATATATAAAACATTTTTGAAAAATCCAATTAAAAATCAGTAAAAATCAACATTAATTTTAAATATTTCAAATGGTCTTTTAAAAATACTTTAAGCATAAAAAAGTCAGGAAAATGTGGGAAAATTATATTTTATTACATATTTCGACGATTTAGATCGTTCGGAATACTTTTTGATGAAGCAGTTTTTTGCTAAAATTAATGGATTTTCATACCGTTAAATCAGAATTACTATTAGAAATGAGTTTTATGCTAAGAGTAAGAAAAATTATGCTATTTTTTCAAGTTCTTTGTAAATATAAGTTTTAATTCAAAAATTTGAAGTTTGTAAAGAAGTTTAAAAAAGCCTTGAATAGTAGACATATGCAAAAAAAAATGAGTTTTTCGGTCATTTTCCAACATTTTATATTATATATATATATATATAGCACATTTTTTAAAAAATCCTAATAAAAATAAGTAAAAACCAGCATTAATTTCGAATTTTTCATATGTTTTTTTTTAAATATTTGAAACATTAAAAGAATTAGAAATATGTGCTAAAATGATATTTTGTTGCATATTTGGACGATTTAGAGCGTCTTGAATGTTTTTTTTGACAAACCACATTTTTTAGCTAAAATTCATAGATTTTCACACTTTCAAAGTAAAAGTAAGAAAGTTTATCATATGATTGTGAATGCTTTTTAAATCATATTTTAACAAAAAAAAGAAGTTTTACAAGAAATCTTGAAAAATTCGTCAATCGTCGAAAATATCGAAAAAATATATTTTCGTTATTTTTTTTAACCTTTAAGTATATTTTACAAAATTTATAAAAAAAAGCAATAAAAATCGTTAAAAAACAAAAATTTAATTTCGAAG